>JAOQMP010101300.1:0-15097 GCA_027563575.1 Erythroxylum pedicellare
TAGTCCAAAAATTACCCCGAAATTTCAGAAAAACAATTTCTAAAATTCTCCAAAAATTCAAAACTCACAATGACCCTTTCCAACACAATTTTTCATACACGTAAATCACATTTATTTACAATCACATTTCTTAATACTTATACCGGGAAATGTCATGAATGCATGTACAGTCATTTTTCATGTGCAAAATTTACTATTCACATGTATGTGTATGCATGAACATATCAAGCGTTTCTAAACGCCCACTGACCACTTAAAATTACTATTCTACCCTTCCCACTAGTAATGGGATGTTACAATAATTGTATGATAAAGGATTAATTTTTAAGGATTCTTACGGGGATTTATCACTTTGGTACTATTATTTAATATCGACTTTTCTTTGTAAGTTCCTTACTCTGAGTTCAACATTGATTAAATCTTAGTTCACTTGTTTAGTTTAATTTTTAATTAAATCCACAATTTCATTCAACAATTAGGTAATTACTAGTACTTACAGTCCTTGTGGGATCAATCTATAATTGCCTATGCTAGCTACAACTACATCATGCACTTGCATTTTTTTAACATTGATAATTTCTTATAAGTATAAAAGCATCAATCAAGTTTTTGGTGTTGTTGCCGAAGACTAGTAATCTTAGGAAAACCCAACTTTCATTAATCTAGCTCTTTTTATTTTATTATGTTTTATTTTATTTAATTGACTCGTTAGATTATTTTTTTTCCTCATAGATCTTGGCTCTTCGTTAGTTTATAACTTGGAGTAATCCAGTGAGCTTAATAGATGAATATCCAAAAATTGAGAGTGTCATTGTCGGGGACTAGTAATATTAGGAAAGAGAATAAGACCCAAACACACATATTTCGAAATTTCTAAAAATTTGTGACACTTTAAAGATAAATGGAGCAAATGATGATGCGATAAGATTGTGGTTATTCTTGTTTTCTTTAAGGGGAAAGACCAAGAAATGGTTGAATTTAATGCCACGATCATCACTAACTATATGGGATCAAGTGGAAGAGAAACTTTTATTGAAATACTTTCCACCAATGAAGACTGCAAAATTGAGAAACGATATCTCCTCCTACTCCCAAGCTAATTCAGAAATGCTATACGATATATGGGAACAGTTCAAGAAGATGTTTAAACGACGCCCTCATCATGGTTTACAAATTTGGGTGTAGATCTAAACTTTTTATAATGACTTGAATCAAAACACAAGGCAGTTTATAGATGCAGCAACTAGGGGCACTCTTAAGAATAAGACATCAGAAGTAGCTGAAGATCTTAGTGAGGACATGATAATAAACAACTACCATTGAGCAGAAAAATCGATAGACTAACAATGAATCCATATGGTCAAGTAATGTAGTGTGAGGAGTGCGGGCTAGAACACTCAAAAGAAAACTATTAAATAGGGCATTTGAGCATGTGGATTATGTGGAGAATGCTCCTATACCCCAAAACAATTCAAAACAATCCAAGATGGAGGAATTACCCTAATTTCTCTTAGGGAAATCAAGGCTAAGCAACAAATAACACTCTACTGGGATTCTAACAACAATCGCCTTAAGCTTAGAAGCTTACTTTGGAGGAGATGATGTTAAATATTGTTTAACATTCTGATGTAAGTCATCAACAAATGGATGCTTCTATACATAACTTGGAAGTTCAGATCGGACAAATTGCCAAGCTAGTTTTTAAAAGACCACAAGGAAATTTGCCTAATATAACTAAAACAAATTCTAAAGAACGAGTAATGGCAATCACCCTGAAGAGTGGTACAGAGTTTCCAGAAGAAGAAAAAGGAGACTACTAAGAGTCAATCTAAATTTGAAGGTGAATGTCATTTTAGAAAAATCAAGGAATATTGACCTCTTATGCCTTATCTTGCAAAAGTGAAGAAAGAATGAATTGATGCACAATTTGATAAGTTCTTTGAGATGTTTAAGTAAATCTAGACTAAGTTACCTCTTGAAGTTCTTGTGCAGATGCTACATCAAACAAGAGAAAGTTAGAGGTGTTATCAACTAGCACATTGAGCGAAAGGAGTGCAAAAGTTTTGAAAAGAAAACTACCAGAGACGGTTACAAATCTAGAAAGCTTTACTATCCCTTGTGAAATTGGTAGTTTACAAATAGATAAGGCTCTAGTTGACCTAGTGGCCGAAATTAATATGATGCCTTATTCATTATTTGAGAAATTGTGAATAGATGAACTTAAACCTAGTAGGATAAGTGTACAATTAGCGGTTAGATCAATAAAATGTCCTAAGTGAGTTATAGAAGTTGTTCTCATTAAGGTTGATAAGTTTTCCTTCCTAGTTGATTTTTTGATTCTTGATATAGAGGAAGACGTAGAAGTGTCTCTAGTCTTTCGTTGACCCTTTTTGGTGATTGCTAAGTCAATAATAAAAGCAAAGTCAAGATAAAATTAAAGGTAGGGGATGAAGAGTTATTTTAAAAGTGTTTAATGCCATTGATCTTGCTTTTAAACAATTTGAGGTTATAGAAGCTAGTGAGTCTTGTAGTGCTTCATTTTTAGATATTTTACAGGACTTTAACTTTTAAGGAGCATCGAAGCTTGTGCAAGTTCAAGGCAATAAAGCAAAAGAAAAACATGGCAATAAGTTATAATAGGTAGCTTACTTAGAGGTCATGGAACTTATAGTAAGATTACAAAAACCTAATTTGTTAAGCCACCTTAAGCATGAAAGGTACGTAGAGCTAATGATGTTAAATAAGTACTACATGGGAGGCAACCCAATGATTACTTTAGGTTTTATTTTTAAATTCTATTTCATTTTATGTTTACCTTGATGTTAGAATAGGGTTTGAATGACTTTGAGGTGTTTTAGGTTAGAACATTGAGTATCCTGTCGAGATTATGTATAATTGTTGTGTTAGTGTACGTGTGTTAAGGGTTCATAACCTTAAGTGCAAAATTTTTAAGCTTGCTCATTTTCTTTTCATGTTGCACACGTTTACAAAGAACTACACGCTCTCTAGACACATTTATGTAGACTTACACAGCTAGAAACATGCCCATGTAATAGACCATATAAGTTCATGAAAAGTTTCTAGTCAACACAGTCAGCTACATGACCGTGTTGTAGACCATGTAAGTCTGTGACAACCTTTAAATTTCCCTTAATCCTTCAATTTTCTCACTTTCTCTTCTTTCTCTAAGCCTCCTGTTGTCACCCTCTCAATCTCTTAAGCAATTTCTGACTTTTGTTTTTGCAAATTAGTGATACCCAAGTAAATATTCTTATTGATTTCACTTGTTTATTGATGAATAATTGAGCGTTTTGCAATTTTATGGTTTTTTCACCTTAAAAAGGTTGAATTTAGGATTTTGAGATTTTTTGGAATTTATGTGATTTTGTGGATAATTCTGATTTAATAGTTGAATTTCATCTCTACCCATTTAATTTATTGGTTCAATTTGATGAATTGTAAGAAATTTGGATGAAATTTCAATTGAAATTGCCAACTTGTGCGATTTTTGGTTGGGTTGTTGAAGCCCTCAAAATAATTTTGATTCTCTAAACTTCTTGTAGTAGTCGTGGAACCAGGTCGAATCCCAAAAGAAATAGAGAGTAGCTTCTTAATTTCAAGTAATAAAGGGGGAGTAACTAATTAACAAAAATTAATAAGAAATAAAATTAAATCAAATGAATATAAAAATGAGAAAGTCAAGATTGCCAAACTTCGATTCAAGGGAAAGATCTCATCTAATTGTAACATTGATCATTGGTTTAAAGAGAATATTTTCACAATTCAAGCAATGAGTCTAAAACATATTAGGATAGCCATAATAAGTGTCAAATTTTGCTAAATTAATTAGTTCAAACCTAGAATCCAAACCAAACTTATCATCCATTGACTAGTTGTAATAACATTCCATATCAAATAAATGATAGCAATAAACTTAGTGAAAAAAACTAACCCTAAATTCAATAATCAAGACAAGTGAAATTATTCAACTTAGTTTTCTTGTTTATCATAAGTTAAATATACAATTTCGTAAATAACCTATTCTCTACTTGTACCAATCTTTTATGAAAATTACGGATCACTGAATTCATGGATTGTGATAAAATAATCAATATTAAATTAATTTGTCAGATTAATCAAGATTAATCATTCATCAAATAAGAGAACTCAAAACAAGAAATACTTGAATTAAAACATGAATAAAAGTTAAGAAAACAAAACCTCACAAAGTTACAACTAGAATATTGAATCCCTTTGAGTCAAAATAATTGAGTTTAGCCACATATGACTTTTGCTCCGATAAAAAAATAAAAGAAAGATAAAGAATTATGAAAAATGTAAGAAGAGAGAACCTTCTTATGTTGTGAGGAACATCCCTTTGATAGGGTTTTTTTTGATCTAATCATAATCTAATTCTAGCTTGTAAAGATGTCTATCTAAAGCAAATACATATTACGAACCACCTTTTCCGATTTACTCGGAAGAAGAAGGTAACCAGTTCCAAATCCTTAGTTTGAAACAAATTATTTTGGTTAGATACTTCGACTTTGATGTGTTAGACAAATTAGGCTTGAGGGAAAAGGTTGAAGTCTTAGGTAGGAGAATTCAATAGGAGAAATTCTTGCACTTCATCTTTATAATTTATGAAAAACTTACCCTTGAATTCTTTTCCTCTCTGTAACTTGAGCTTAGTGACCCTAAGTGTAACATCCCATTATCCCATGTTAAGGGTTAGAACCCTAGAATAGAGTATATGAGAGTTTATTGAGGAGTTAGCAAAGGTATTTCATGCTCATGCATAATATAGCACACACACACACACACACACACGAGAATATTGATTTTTGCACATTAAAATGATTTTACATGCATTCATTGACATTTTTTGAGTATAATTGATTCTATAAATGTGATTATATTGAGATTTGTAGTTTTTATGTGTTGAAAATTGATTTGGAGAATATATGTATTGATTTAGAATTTTTGGTAAAATTTGGGAAATTTCGAAAAATTTTGAGTATTTTGGGCTAGGAAAAATTACCAAGTAGCAAGACAATTGATAAATGGTAGTAGAATTAACTGTCAAATGGTAGTGGCAATTTTGATAAATGACTTTGGGATTTATTGACAAGTGTTATTGAAAATTTGGAGACAATTGGAGTAGAAATTGGAATTGATTGGACTAGTTAAATGAGAGACCAAGTTTAAATCCATAGAAATTGTACATGTGGCAAGTGACAAATGTCACTTGCCAAGCCAAGCCTTTAAACTTATGATTCTTTTAACTTGAAAGACCAAGTTATTGTTTTGTTCTTCTTCTTCTTCTTTGTGACTATTTTCACCTTCTTTATGAATTTTGTGGCCAACCTCCACCAACGTTGAACCTAGCTCTCTCATCTATCAATTGCTACTTCCATCTTGTTGTCTCTTTCATTGCCACAAGAAAACCTAACCTAATCCACCTTCAAGATGATGATCGTGTGACATGAGAAGTTAGGGCTTCTTGGAGTTTTTGAAGAACTTGGAGTTTCATCAAGTAACTAGCTTGTTAATCTTTATGAGTTGTGTTAAATGAAACATTTATGATGAGTAATTTGAGATTGAATTATCATGATCATGGAGTTACATATATGTTGTAACACAGGTGTAAAAATATAGAGGTTTATGGTCTTTCTTTTTACTGTTTTAATGACATTTTTGGGTTGGCTAAATGAAGGCATTTATAATGATCATTATAAGATAGATTGAAAGTGTAAATGGAGTTGATTTACATGCTAAATCGTGGATGAATAAATGAATATATTCATGGCTTTTTTTGTGTGTGTTTATGATGAGCAATAGTTCATAAATTGTTATAGAGATGTTTTTGAGGTAGAATGATCATTATAATGGTGGTTGGATGAGTGCATTAAATTGATGAATGAATGAACATGTTTGATGTCCTATTTTGTGGTTATGATTAATAGTCATTTATGATTTGTTTTGTGAATGTTTTGAGTTGTAAATTGAGATGAGAATGAAGAGGAAATGAAGTAGAAAAGATAATCTATATACCAGATGTGTTAGATGTAAAACGTAGGAAGTTATAAAAATTTGGAAAAATTGGAAGAGAGTGGCAGGAATATTTTAGTTATAGTGTTCCCATTGGATAAGCTTTTGTATTTTAGCCATAACTTGACCTGTAGATATCCAAATGGGATGATGTTTAATTTGGATTAAATTAGAGACATATGGATGCATTTTCATGAAGACATTGAATTCAAATTCTATCTTTAAGAGTTTCAAAATTAGACTTGAAGTTGAGTACTGGGTGTAGTGCAGTTTGAGAACAGTAGGTAGTTTTATGATGTCTTGAAATGAGATGAATTAAGGTGATATTTGGGAATGAAATGAAGGTGAAAAATGAAGTAGAACATGTGCAGAAAATTTATGATGAAAGTATATAAGAATATGTTCTATTTTGGTGTTTATGATCAAGCATGGATTTTGATTTGTGTGTGGATGATATTGAACTGAAATTGAGGTATACATGAAGAAGTTGTCAACTTGAAATGATGAATGTTGAATATGAATTGTTTGATACTTATGAATGAGATATGTTATGGAAAAAGGATAGGATTTCATTAATAACGAGTTTTAATGAAAATGATGAATCAAATGAGTTGAGGTTTGAGAGTTTAATGAAATCAATTTAGTGGTTGAATTAGTATGAATTGATGTAGCATTAGAGGAGGTGAATTCGGGAAGAGTAGGAGTGAAAGTTATGTTGGGATATATGTAGAAACCATTGAAAATGCTCTTGCGTGAGTTGTGCTTCTTCTATATTCATTGAACAGACTTTAGGTTTGTTGAACGGACCTTCTTGGGTCTGAAAAACTTCCTAGCCCCATTTATGTCTATTTGGAGGATGTATGTCTGCTAAGCAGACATTCACGGTACACTTACACAAATTTGCGACTTTTGACCCTCTAGATGACAAAATCTCTCTTTGGGTTTTCACAAAAGTTGTAGATCTTGAAGTCCTCTTCGAAAGTGTCCTAAAATGACATTAATTTGACATTTACAACAAAAGTTATGCATTTTGTCCCAAGATATATTTATT
The DNA here is from genome assembly GCA_027563575.1 of Erythroxylum pedicellare. NCBI lineage: Eukaryota > Viridiplantae > Streptophyta > Magnoliopsida > Malpighiales > Erythroxylaceae > Erythroxylum > Erythroxylum pedicellare. Next base: position 7,103 of record JAOQMP010101300.1, read on the forward strand.
TATAGATGATTGACTTATTAATGTTTTCCCATAAGATATTTAGGCTTGATTGTGATTTTGAATGAGCCTAGTTGATGTTGGATTGAGTGATTAAAGTAAGGAAAGTGTATTAGGTGTTAAGGAATGATTCAAAGATCTTATTAATTGGTTATGAGATGCATATTAAGGAAATGTACCCAGGATTATCATTGAGCATGCATTGTACATATTCCATATATACATTTGTGCATAATTGAATACTTATGATTTTTGCAAAGTTGTGATGTGTATAAATGTGTATGTATTGCATGATTTAGAAGAGCATATTGAGTATCAACATCCAGACGCTGCCGGGATTTCAAGGCAATAGCTTTCTGGAGCAAACTGTGAGTAACCTAGATGGTCTCACTTAATTATTTGTTTGTATTAAATTTTGTATAGGATTAATTTGTGAATGTGATTGAGTTGATCCCGGACTTTGAAAGTCCGAGGCATTTAATGCATGAATAAGATATTAGAAGTGCTCTTTGTATATGAATATGACTGAAATAAGTGTACTCAACATTTTTATTGAATGCCAGACCAAGGTTCAATGATAAATATGTTCTAAATGTGAAACTAAAATCTAATGAATGTTGAAAATATGTAAATGTGATGCATTTCATTACATAAATGTATGAAAGATAAAGGCAGTTGTGATTGGAGTGACCAGTATAAAAAGCTTAAAGCTCAAAATGTTATAAGAGCCTCTAACTCAGTTGTGAATGTACTCGATATCCATTAAGAGATATGGGATATGATCTGATATAAGCCTGGTATTCATAAGGGATATGGGCTAGTGAAAAGGCACTCGGTCATAAAAAGTAATAAATGAAAGTAAGTCTCATGTGTATTGCATTTATAATTGATATGTGTATTTAAGAGATTGAAATGATCAGTTTAACTACTCTGAATGTGATATCTGATACTACATGATAAATGAAATGATGTGAATTATGTGGTTATATATATTGATGTGTTGTATGAATTAAGTGAATTATCGAGGATGGTTACCTCACTTAGTTTGCAAAACTCACCAAAATTGCTACATTGATATTTCAAAATTGAGAGAGGACACTAGTGACAGATAGACTCTACAAGAAGCATAGTTCTTGTACTTTTGCATAGAAGAAATAACTCAAAGGTAGGTCATCTGAGATTGAAGAATCTAGTTAGAAATTTTTGTATAATTTCTCATGTATGTAGTGTGTTCTATAATTAGTCTTGATTATGTACATATTTGGGTGATTTTGTAATGCTACAATGTATATTTGGTTTTTATGAAATGAAATGAGGAAAATTTGGATTTTTAATTATTGTGTCTTTCTTTATAATGCCTTATAAGAGAATATGAGTGCTCTAACATGCCACCCTTGTGGGATACATATTTAGATATCACTTAGGATATCAGGTACGTGTCTTGCAAGAGTGGGGTGCTACATTAAGGATCTATGGTTTCACTTGTGAGGTCAACTGTACGAGTTAAACAACGAGACGTGTGAAATCGACAAATTCTAGAGTCAACATACTAGACCAACACAATGACTTATGTGCCACACGCCATTGGACTAAACTGAATAGGTTAGAGAATTTTGACTCTAAAAATGCCCACAATAACATAATTCGTAGTCCCGAGTACTTGCCATTACGCAAGTTCATATGTCAAACAAAGTTTGACAAAACCGAAAGTAACAAGTGTTCGGTTAAGGAAAATTTCATGTTATGGTGCATGGAACATAGCGTCCAAGTTTATACCTCCACCCATATTTTTAATTATGTTATTGCTACTCTAAAAAAGAGAAGCAATAATCTGGGCATGGGGTACTTGGTTATAGCTATTGCGGAGTATTATGGTGACAATTGTGATGGACTAATTGTACATTTTCTTGAGTTTCTTAACACTTATCACTTGGTGAGAGATGAGATCTTAAAGTCCCACAATATGGAACTTTGAGAAATCAACATAAAATCTCATATTAAGAACAGGGCGAGATAGGCCAGATCGAGCTCGACACTACTGCAACAAGAGGAGGAATCAACCAGTGAATAGTTAGGAGAGGAAGAGAGAGCTGGATGGGAGAAGGTACTTGAAGCAATTTCAAACACTAACACAGCTATTATAGATAATGCTAAGGTGTTGAAGGAGATAATGAAGGAGCAAAGAAGATAACACCGAGACATCCGAAGTATTCACAAATGCTTTGATGCTTAAGGTGTGGAGATTCCACCTCCAACACCATCGCCATCACCACCTCCATCACCATGATGGGTTTTTAGGCTCCAACCCATGTCTTTTTATTTTGTTCTTATGTTTCCATGCCATTTTGTTTTATTCCCACCTTATATGTTATTTGTTCCTCTCATATTGAGGACAATGTGTTGTCCAAGTGTGAAGAGGGTTATGTGAATTATATGATTTTATTTTGAGTGTGAATTTTGCATGTTGTATATTAGACTTTTTTAGGTTTTCATGATGTAACTCGTGTGAATGAGTCAATGGCTAGGACTTAACGGAATTATTTTGACTTTGAACATAGTCTTCTAGGTTATAAAGATTTAGTAGCTTGTGAAATTGTTGTCCTAGGTCACTTTGGTCAAATATGCATGTTAGTTAGGATATAATGTTAGTTCATTCACCATAGGAATTTGCTACATACATTTATAATTGTAGGTCAATCAAATAAGTAGCATTCTTATTATCCTTTCATGAGAATGATTAGCTAAAGAAATGAGGTAGGTAATAAAATGGGAAAAAATGTGTGTATTTCTTAAATAAATAACTATTGTGCTAGCCTTTAGGTTATGAATAAAGCTAGTAGCTAGTTGAAAATGTAATGTAGCTAATCAATTGGGGGACATTCATCACAAATTTTTGCCTTGGTGTCAAAAGGCTAGAATGATATTCCAACCAAGCCTATGAATAAAAATATGACCTAGTTGAGTAGCAGAGGGGCATTTATCACAAATGTTTGCCTTCGTGTCAAAAGACTAGGTCAATGTTAATAAAAATTAACAAAAATAGTGTTTTGATAAATAAAACCTATTGATCTTTATGAATAGCTTGAATTTTCATGAAAGGCTACTTATGGATAGTTACAATTTTGATTGACTAAATAATTATCAATGTGTGTGTGCAAATGATGGGGTGAATGAAATTGACATTAAGGTCTTGACTAGTATGTATATTTAGTCCAAAGTGCTTAGCCACAGATTTCATAAGTTAATAAGTTAGAACAACTTGAAGGTTTTTGTTTGAAGTTAAATTAGTTTCGTGAAGCTCAATGCCATTGTACCATTATTACATATGCGTGCTTATATGTGTTATTGTTTGGTATGTTTATGTTTTGTTTTTATTTTTTTTCTTGAGGACAAGCAAAAGTTTAAGTGTGGAGATGTTAATAGTTATAGGTTACATTATGTTTTAGGGGTAATTTAGTATGTTTTTAGTTGTTAATTAGATGATTTGTGTATGTTTAGGTTTAGAATTGTGTAAGTGTGATTATGTGTTTGTGCTTTTGAGTGTTATGTGGTTTAGAGCATGTTATCGGACTTTAATTTTGCATGTTTGAGGTGTTTTTGATGAGTTTGTTAGTGCTTGAAATAGAGTAAAGAAGACTTGGAGAAAGGTTGGAGGAGGAGCCAAGGCCACAATCGCGATAGAAGCAACCCAACAAAGGCCATGATCGTGACTCATTGGCCACGATCGTGATAGAAGCCAACTATCGTGGGTTACGATCGTGACTCATTGGCCACAATCGTGATAGAAGCCCAATTTCAATCTGGATATATAGGTTGAAGTTTAAATTGATTATTTAAATTTTTTAATTTAAATTAAACTCAAAAGTTCAATTTGACATTTTTATCATAATCCAAACTTTATTTTTAGTCTGTATATATATGTATATGTAATTCCTTTGATTAATAAGTTGCTAGAATTTAGAAAGGATTGCTTTCATCTTATTTAGCAAAACTAATTGAATAATCATCAATCATAGAGGCTTTTTGTATAAAGCAATAATAATAGTTTGGTTTTCTACCTAACTTGTGCTTTTTGGTTATGAAGAAAAGAAGATGTAGTAATTTAATTAGTAATATTCACCTAAATATCTGGATTGATCTAATTGTGTGATTCACAGGCTAAATTTATTTTATTTTCTTTTACTTTTAAGTGGAAAGTTGGCATTTATTCCCTTAGGTTTTTACCTAATAACTTTTATTCTAAATGGTTTATTTACAAAATGCAGGATACTTCAAAGTATGGCAACAGTTTTGTTATATATAATAGATATTCATATTACATTTATAGGCATCTCAGCATGTGAAATAACTGTCTGCCAAAGGCACCAAAAAGACTAGAAGCATATGAGCATAAAATGGAATTTAATGCAAATTTTTTTTACCATAAATCCCAGCACAATGAATTCATAGATAACTAAATTAGCAGTAAAAACCTCTTTCTCTATTTCATCCAATTACGTCTTTTTCTATATATGATTTGTATTTAAATGTGCATCAACATCCTACTCGTATTGTATATTCGAGTTTTCTTTGCACTCACTTTTAATCAATTGTTGAGTGAAGACCACATATGGAAACATATAGTTAGATTCAGTACGAGTTGGATCACACCAAAAGATGGAAACATATGGTCAGATTCAGTACGAGTTGGATCACTTAGTGGCTTAATAAATGTGCATAATAATATATGGTTGAAATAAATTAAAAAATAAAGAAAATTGAATTTAAATGACCATTGCATTCTTTTTAATTGGTTTAAATTCCAATTTTAGTAATTTAGCTGCAAATATGAAATCTGACTAAAACAATGTTAAAATTTTGTATTAACCTCACATAATCGTTGAATTGTAGATGACATTACATTTAAGATTTTTTTTTTTTTAATACGATAGTGCACTAATGTGAGTAGATTAGAAAAACAGAACAATACAGAGATGAGGGTAGAAGAGGAGAGAAAAGGAGTGAGCAGAGAATATTTTCATTACCTTTCTTTCAGCATTCCAATTTCCAGTTGTACATATAGCAAGACCATAGCGGTTTCATTCTGGAATCAAGTGCCAACCATTAGTTGGGCCCTACTAATAACAACTAAAAATTTAACGTTATCCCTCACCTAACAACGGAGTCTTTCATCCACCCAGGTTTGCGAGACTGACGTTTAACCCTTGGGCTTGAGGTCTCCATCTTTTTCGATGAGCTAGTAACATTACTCTCTCCTTCAGTTGAAGGTAAGCTAATTCGACTCCAAGTCTTGTTCCCATTCTCAAGCAGCTTCCTCCCTAGGTAATCCTTTCCATTGATTAAGCATCTGAGGCAACATTGAAGGTGCTTCACCAGTGTAGCACCTTAAACCAGCATCATGGATGACTTGAAGTGAAGCACCTGAAGTATGTCTCAAGGGACCTATTTAGAACCTCGGATTGCCCATCTATCTGTGGGAGGTAAAAGATACTCTGTTTCAACTGAGTTCTCAAATTCTAAAGAGTTCTTTCCAAAAGCCATTGTTGAATAAAGGGTTTCGATCACTTACAAATCGTGGAAGCCCATGTAATTTCCCAATTTCTTGAGAAAATAAAGCAGCCAACATTTGAGTAGTAATATCCTTGGGAAGAGCTACAAAGTGTTCATACTTGTAGAGTTGATCAACTACAACCCAAATTGACGGAGGGCCATCAAAGCTTGCTATTCAAGATTTCCTAGCTATGAGATTTGAAGAAAAGTTACAAGCAATGGAACAAGTTCAAAGAGCTGCAAGTGAGCTTTGTTCTTACAATTCTAAGTCCTTTAGAAGCCATTTCGAGACTTCAAAATGTGTGTCTGTGGACTTGATGAGCATGAGCATGAGGTCGAATTCCAAGCTTAACAGAATTTTTAAGACATTTAGTTTCATTAACTTTGGTCCAGTTTATTACTAGTTTTATTTCCTATTTAATAATGGTCTTTATTAGTGTATTTGCTTCACTTTGAAGACTTTATTTTGGTTTGTTTCAATTAGCTGTTTTGTGAGACTTTATTACAACTTTTTTTTTATTTTAATGAGCAAAAACTACAGATTAGGAATAAGAGTCGTCGGTTCTTGTGGCTACCGAAAATTTTCCTATTTTAGCTCTTTTTTTCCCATTTTGAATTATTCAGAAAAATATATATGACAAAGAGTGAGGTTTTTTCCCAATTTGTCAAGAGATTGTCTAAGTTTTGATTTTTTCTTCGAAGAACAATTGTTGGGTTTGTTTCTTTTTCGAAAACATTCAACTTTGCTGATTATTCCGTTTGATTTGATCACTATAATTTTGTCTGACCAGTTGTACGAGAAAATTCATAACCTTTTGTGTGATTGTCAGTTTTAGGTGATTTCAAATCCATAGCATTGTTCACTTCCTAACTAGAAATGTACAAAAGGGTTTTCTATGCAGTTCTAACTCCAGCCTTTTCAAAATTTCTAGTTTTCCCAACCATCGCCAATTAACATCCCAGCCAGACATGTATTCAGAAAACTAACCTAACTTGACCATCCCTTATCTATTTGACCTGATTCTTAATTCTAAATTATAGTTCACAAAAATTTTTACAACTTCGCTTCTTTCCTAGAAACCAAATTCACAACCAATTAACTTAGAAATGCCTTCAAATTCACTATTCTAGTTTTACTCGATAAAAACCAAATTGCACAAAACTTTTCCAATAACCACCAGACCCTATTCTGGTCACTTTTAGACCATTCCTTCATCAGTTTTGGTGTTAAAGTCAGGTTGGAGACATGATTTTGACATCCAACCATGTCAGGTCCAACTCCAAACGACCTGGACAAGCTTTTCACTAAAATCGAAGAGATGAGTCTCAAGATTGATAAGTGTGATGCTGCTCGCCTTGAGTTTGAGGCCATGACGAATAAAGAGGCTGCCTTTGCTACATTAGGACCCTTTGAGGCACCGGGACTTCCTAAGTTAATCAATCCCGAGATGATGAGTTTGAGGATGAGGTAAGCCATCTAAACAATTCTGGTCGTGATGAATTGAGATTAGGTGGAAATGGCGCAACAGGGAGAGGGAGAGGCCCTCATGGTGCAGGCCGTATAGGACCTGTTAGGAATGTGTTGCAACCTAGAATTCATAGGAATGATTGAAATGATGATATGATTAATTTCAAGGTTGATATTCCTGAGTTTGTTTGTTAAAATTGATGCGGATGTTTTCCAAGAGTGGTTGTACATCGTTGAGAGGATCTTTAAATTAAAAGATGTACTTGATGATAAGAAAGTGAAACTTGTGGTAACAAATCTCTAGTTGGACCTGTATGAAGATTGAATTGGAAGAAACTTTTCTGCCCCCTCAACATAGGCAGAAAATGCTTGAAAAGATGTTTGGATTGAATAAAAATAAAAGGCCGATTAAAGAATACATAATGGAGTTTGAGCAATTCTTGTTAAAGTATGGGTTAGAAGAAAGTGAAGAAGTGGTTGTCACCAGATTTGTGAAAGGCCTTGATCAAGATTGTTGGGACCTCGCCCTTGTGGTTCATATGTCCGACATCCTAAGTGACATCTGAATGCGTGCTTCACAAGGGTAGCGAGGCCCCCACCAGGACAAACATCAAAACAAGGCTTTTATTATATTTCAGGACAGGTTTATTTGGGAAAAACCTCAATCTTATAGCACCTGATTAATACCATCATAGGACGGTTTGAAAAAAGACTTTAAGGTTTACAATTTCCATGAAGACCTCAAAGGCGGATTCTATCATCTGAAGGGTCAAAAATTGGAGCAGACGATAGCAACAAATGGTAAAGGTAGACAAAGCAAAAAGGACAGACGAATGATAGAGGCAGACGAAACAAAAGGACAGACAAATGGAATAGGAAGACGAAACAAAAAGGACAGACGAATGGCAGAGACAGACGAAGCTAAATAACATATGAAACAAAAGACAGAAGAAGCAGAATGGTCAATTTAAGATGAAGCG
>JAOQMP010101312.1:0-15095 GCA_027563575.1 Erythroxylum pedicellare
CTTTAGTTCCCTTCTAGATCCTCCATGTTGTAGTATATAGAGAAAAATATCCTTTAACTTGGCCACTAGCAACATTAAAATCAATTTAAGGAACCATACAAAAAATTTGAATTTAAGAAAAAGCCTATGAGAAAGAAGGGATATGCATCCTTTGTTTCTGTCCTCCTAAAGAGAACCACATGCCCTCCACAGTCACTAGTAGCAAGACGATCACCATTTTTATCAAATTCAATGGCTGAAATAATATTGACTATATAAGTATATGCAAAACAATATTACATATTTAAGAAAATGGGAGTGGCAATGGAAAAATCAAGTTAGTGGGAGGAACAACATAAGTGCTTGGGTGGTGGATGCCATAAAAGAGCAGTTACTGCTATTTGTGGGTACAATTGACTTTTCTTTGATACACCTTTAGCTATAGAGCAAAACGCTCCTATATAGAAGCTTTTAAAAAATCAACTGATTGGGTTTAATCTGCTAACCTAATTAGATAATTTCTAAACATATCCATCAATGGTTTGACATAGTAAAACAACTAAAACTTTTCAATTTTCCAAAAAATAGATGATAAACCATTTACCAAACATGTCTTATATGTGCTCTACCACTATGAATGATGATGAAGTAACATCTAAATCTAATTCGTATGATATTGATTGTGATTTAATATATGATGAATTAGTCAAAAGTTCAAAAATTATAAGAAAAGGAAGAAGCTATCTTCTAAACTTAAGGAAGTTCAAAAATTGTTAGATGCGTGTATAAATAAGAATGAAAAGATGAAAAGAGAATTATATATCAATAAAGCATCCAAAAATTTGATCATTAATGATAATTATGTATCAAGCACATTAAAACATGAAGATGAGACATTGAAGAAGGAGGTCAATGTTCTTAAGGATTCTTTATCCAAATTCATTAAAGAGTTTCAAAAAAAGGTAGAAAAATACTAAGAGCTCAAAAGAATTTTAATAATAGGCTTGGAATAGGATAAAACCATGAAAGTGAAGCCAATTTTAAAACCAAGTTTTTAAAGGGAGTATTTACATCTAAGCATATGCATACATATGTCACATCCATTAGGACTAATTCTAAAAGCAAGAATCATGTTTTCATATATGGCTCACAACTAGAGATGACATCTAGGCCCATGTCCGATAGGCCTGGCTTGTCTTGGCCCAGCCCAAGGTTAATAGGCTAGACTTAGGTTGACTGGGCTTAGGCTTGATTTGCCAAGTTCGACTCAGCCTCATGCCCGACACATATAAGTAAAACAACATTATTTTACTTAAAATGATATTGTTTTTACATTTTTAATTTAAAAATAGCTCACTTGAGTTGAGTAGAACTTAGGTCGAGTTGCCGTGAGCCTAGTAAAGCTTGGGCTTAAGTGTGTTGCCTAGGACCCGACTGGCCCTTCGATCAGGGCCCCAAAAGCAATGACCCAATCAATCCAATTCCATCCCTGCTCAAAATCTAGAAACATAATTCAATATTCTTAAGAGAAGAATATGCATAAATTCTATGATAACATGCAAACCCACTTACTCCCTTTAGACCTCAAAAAAGCATATATAAAGCCTTCATTCATAGTAAGGCTTGATACATACAATCATGCTAGGACATTTCACTACCAAGGAAAATATTCAACACTTTCAATATCTAAAAATAGATTCCTTATCATAAATACACATAAAAAATATCAAGTAATGCACTTATGCATCATCATCACTAATATAACATGGTATGTCATTTTTGTGGTAAGTATGGATATGTTGATATATTTTATTTTATTAAGAAAATGAAGGTAAGAAAAACCCTTGAAAGTGTGGTTTGAAAAGAAGAAGCCTAACAATCAAGAAACCAAGCTTATTTGGATATCTAAAACACAATGATTTGCTTGTTTTATAGGTTTCTTAAAGAATAAATGAAGTTTATTAGAGATAGTAGTATTATTTCCGAAGGTTTTATAGTAGTATTATTTTTTAGGATTTTATGTTCTTTTTTATGAATCTAACCTTCTCGTTTCCAAGAAAGTCTTTAAAATATTTATATAGAATGTGAAAAAAAAATAGTCCTTAAAGAGAGCAAAGATGCTCAAACACTCTTCAAAAGAGCAAATTGTTGAACAAAGTGAGAACGAGATAATTCTAATGGATTGAAAATTGAAGAAGAATCTTCATTCAAATCATATCATAAGAAATGTTTCAACAAGAGATAATTATTCGTTCATAATTTAGAAATATGGGACATCTTCCATTAATGTGTCAATTTGAGTTTAAACCCTTAGTGATTAATGTTTGGGTTTGCACTATAAATGAGAATTGAACATTTTTTGGTATATTATGGAGATAAACTTAGAGATCATATACAAATAGGGATATTGATTTACATTTGTTAATATACTAGACCAATTAGGATATAGTTTTATTAAACCAAAGAATGGTGATATTAGTAGTGAATTGGGTACGATTCTACATAATTAAAATCTCCTTTAATGTTTATGATAGTTCAAGTTATCTAGTCAACTAGTCGATTAATATCTTAATGTGGCTAACCAATATCCTCAAACGAAACCCCTCCCCTACTTTCTAATGAGTATGCTATTTTTTATTGCTAATCTAGGCAATTACTTAGACAGATTAGTGTATCAGTATCCTTTCATGGTTGACCAATGTCACTTTATCCAAAAATTTATTTCTTTCTTGTGAGTTTATTTTGAGTTTGGATGCATATATTGATCAACCACTTAGCCTCATTAGTCAACCCATATACTTTAATGGTCAACCAATATAGTTTTTGCCTTTAGAAACTTTTGTTCCAGTGAGTTTGTACCTTAGTTGATTGATAGCTTTGCTTAACCACACACTAATCAAACAGTCTTCATGATTAAAGCTCTCTTCCTCCTCTTTTCTTATATTTTTCATCTTAGTTGTTTATATCTTCCAAAATCATAGACAACCCACTATCCTTTTTGAAAAATACCATCCCTAAATTAGTAAATTCTCATTAGGTTGCATCAAATCAAAAAAATTTCATTTTTAGCATTTCAAATTTGAGAATTTTCAAAAAATTTCTTATAAAAGTTATATTTTCAAATTAATGGTTTTATATTTAAATTGTAAAAGGAGTTAAGGTTGTCTCTCTTTCACTTATAACGAAATCTTTGATTTTGTTCAATTTTGGTACTTTGTGCAGTTTTTTACCATTTTTTAAAAGTTTGGAGATTTCAAAATTATACTTTTTTATGAAATTGATTATTAGATATTGTTGTTATGCTTATATTTGTTACAATTCCAACCTAATCTTTCAACTTAGGCACAACATCAAATTTGAAAAAATTTCAAAATTAGACACAGTTATAGATATTTATATAAAAATTGACTTTTTGAATAATTATTTTGACCCTTTAAATTTGCAATAGTTCTCTTCATTGAACAAGCTTACTAATCTTAATCAAATTCATTATTATTTTATTTGGATAATTTATTTTTTTAAAAGGGAGGGAAAGATTAGTGATATTACATTTGCAAGGAGTGAAGAGACAATTGGAAGGAGTGACTTTTGTATGTGTGGTGGTTTTTGTATATTTTTATACTTGAGTAAATTTATGCTATCTAGGTAAATGTGTGGATATTTCTTTTATACTTAATATTACATATTTCTTTTTTATTGATACTAAATTATAAATTATGCACAAATTACAAGGGAGCTAATCTATATTTATATGCTTAATATTTATATTTCTATTTAAAATCACATATATTTTGCCAAAATAAAAAAGAGGGAGATTTTTTAACCAAGAAAGGTTCCAATTGATGTTTCATGATAGCGAAACATAGCTACTACTAATGAGTTTATTATTTTGATAAGAAAAAATATTAGAACAAGATATCGTTATAAACTTAAGAAGATAGTTTAAGAAGTTGATAAAAAAGAGATAAAGTTTTGCGACTTACAAAGTGAAGACCAAGTCAAAAACAAAAGAAGAACAAGGGCGTATTAGTCGATAGTTTATAGTAACATTAGTTGATGTATTGCTCGATCAATATGACATATTGGTTGATCAATATGCCTAATGATTAATCAATGTCTCAACGACTAAAGAATTTGTAAATTCAATGTATAATAGTTGACCAATATGCTATACCAGCACACAAGGGTGGATAGATACCATGAATCTCATTGTTGTTGATGATTGGGAGCCATGGTTTGTGGATGGTCAAGTTGCAGGGTTGGTTGCTTTCTAAAATTATAAAATTTCAGCTTCAGCATATGCCTTGAGTATAACTAAAGCACTTTGCTTACAATAATTGAGCTACATATTTCAAGTGGAAGTACAGCTTGACTTTTGCGACTGTCAAGGCAAGCTGAAGTCTTCGTCTCAGTCTTTTGTTTGATCTAAATACAAACATGGAAAAGTTGAATAATGTTAGAAGACTAAGTGTGGGATGAGGTGAGAGAATGATGTGTTTTTTTGGTTTAAAAACCAGTTACAACGCTAGTCAAAATTTTGTAGTTATGAAATCAACTCAGAATAGGTTGGTTTTGGAGGTTTCATCATCGTTGTTATAAAGGTTTCATACTGTGGTCCAAGACTTGTGAGAAGGTAGAATAACTTTTCTTTGTCTGGGATAGGTTTTCCAATGGCAGCAAGATTATCACACAAGCCCTTAAAGATTATGTGATCACTAATGGTTTTGTTATCATCCTTGCGAAGATAAGTCAATTGTTACGCAGTGTAAATTCTCGCTCTTGAGAGTCCTGTGCATAAGCATCTTTCAGTGCTTTCCCAGACTGCATATGCTGTATCTAAACCAATGAAAAATCTAAGAGCTTCTTCAAAGAGAGTGTCAATGATCCAACCTCGAAGAAGACGATCAGACTTTTGCCAAGCAATGAATTCTTTTGTCAATTGTGATGTAATGTTTTCTATGATGTTTGAATCTAGAGTAGTAAATTTTGCTGGAGTTAGCGTTTCATTGGTGAGATGACCAACTAAATCTTGGCTTTATGCTAATCCTATAATTTGTTCTCTCCACAATGGATAATTTGATTGAGTGAGCTTTAAGGTGACGAAATTTCCAACATTCAAAGGCAATGAAGTCATGGTAAAAGCAAGAAGATGCTAGCCAGCAATAAGAGCAAATACAATTGAAGGGAAATGAACGGAGTAAACACTGTTAACAAGAGAAGTGGATAGATCTGACCTGATATCTAGCAATCAATAAGGAGTAGTGGCTGTGTGTAGTGCTAACTAAGACAAGAGCAACAGTGGCACTAACGGTAAAAGATCTAGACAACTGTGTTGGATTAGAGTGCAGGAGGTAGATGTTATGATAGATCTAAGTTTCAAAAGCCAAATTTAAGGAAGCTCTCTAGGCTGTTGACTAGAGATTAAATGAGCAGATGGACTCAGCGGTGACAGTTTGTGACCAACAATAGAAAAAGGTTGTGTTCTGCTCACAAAGTGTTTGCAAAAAAAAGAATTAAAGAGTCTGAACCCTTTGTTTGTAAAAGTTCCGCATAGACTAAACTAAAAAACAATTTTGGCTTTGATACTAAGACAAAAAATAGAATTGTACCAAAAAAGAATGGCTTTTATTATGCAAAAACAAGGTGGTTCCTCCTACCATCATTAATATGTACATAAAGAGTAAGTTATAAATAGACTATTACATAAATGGTTGATATACAAGATAGAAATAAAAGATTCTGATCTCCTCTAATTCAGCAGCAAACAACTAATAAGAATATTAAATATATCTATTAGTTAGTTGGAGTTTCCTTTACATATTGAACTACTAATTACATAGGAATTTGGTGCTCTTTGGATGTCCTTGCCGCCAATGATATTTCCTTTAATATTTATGTGAGTATTATCATCCTTATCACTTCATAACTTTTGGGATTCCTTATAACTATATTGACTCACTTTTGATAACAAGATGGGTTGTGTTAATACTACTTACCTCATTAATCGCACTCCTAGCCTACTCTTACATAACCATTCTCCATATGAGCTCCTCTTCTAAATAAGGACCAACTATGACCATCTCAAAGTTTTTGGTTGTTTGTGTTTTGCTTATAATGTGCATAAAGGGGATAAATTTTATTCTCAATCCATTTCTGGTGTTTTTGTTGGTTACCTATTTAGGAAAAGGGTTATCCTACTTATGACATTGCGAAAAAGAAATTTTTCATAAGTCGTGATGTTCACTTTATTGAGACAGTTTTTCCTTTCCAAAGAGAACAAAACTCATTAGTTACTACCAATCAAGTTCTGTCCTTACTTTCAAATGACTTGATCATACAGATGCCAAATAAGCTGAACACTCAAATCCTTCTTGACTCACAAAATGAGCCACCTATCGCATCTCCTCAAGCTCAAATTGAACCTATTGTTATCCCTCCTCATCGATCAAATTGAGAAACAAAACAACCAAGTTACTTGGATGCATATAACTGTTCAAATGTTGCGGCCTCCATAAATAAGCTAAAGCCTACTCCATCTTTGGTGACATCTTCTTTAGGTACAAACTTTCCCCTATCCCATTACTTATCATACAAAAATTTTTTAGACTCACATCGTGCCTTTCTAGCTTCTATTACATTTATTCCAGAATCGAAAACTTTTTGGCAAGAAGCAATGGCGATAGAAATCAAAGCATTTAAAGCTAATGATACCTGGACTATGACTCCTCTTGCACCTGGTAAGAATCTTGTGGTTTGCAAGATTAAGTATAAAGCTGACAGTTCGATCGAGAGGTACAAAGCAAGGCTTATTGCTAAAGGCTACTAACAGAAAGAAGGAATTGACGATCATGAGACATTTGACCCTATGGTAAAAATTGTTACCGTTCGGTGTGTTCTTGCCATTGCAACTACTCGCAGATGGGATATTCATCAGTTAGATGTTAATAATGCCTTTTTACATGGAGATCTCCACAAATAAGTTTATATGAGGATTCCACCCAGTTTTTCACGACAGGGGGATAAGTCGCTATATGGACTAAAACAAGCTAGACATAACTAGTTCCGGAAATTCTCTAAAGCACTCCTAGATGTAGGATTCTCACATTCATGATTAGATTATTCCTTGTTTTCTCCCATCCAAGGTACCTCTCAAACATTCATTCTGGTTTATATTGATGATGTTATCCTCACTGGCAATGACAACAAACCATTCTAGCAGTGAAGTTGTACCTAAATGATCAATTCCATATAAAAGATTTAGGTCGATTAAAGGATTTTTTGGGCATTGAAGTGGCTCATTCCTCTAAGGGGATATATTTATCACAATGAAAATATACATTGGATATCCTCGATGACACTGGTCTCTTAGGAGCAAAGGCCGCTAACACTCTAATGAAGCAACACCTTAAATTGACGAACACTGACAGGGCCTTGCCTAATGATCCATCTATATATCAATCGTTGATTGGTCGGTTGATTTATCTAACCATCACAAGGCCAAATATTGTGCATTCAGTCTATATTCTTAGCCAATTTATGCATGGACCTCAAAAACCACATTTTAATGCAGCTTTCTGGTTGCTTTGTTATATAAAAGGGACACTTGGATAAGGCATTCTACTTTCATCACATTCTTCCCTTCATATCACAGCTTATTGTGATTCAAATTGGGCCAGTTGTCCAATGTCGAGATGCTCTACCACTATATTTTGCACCTTTCTTGGCTCAACCTTGATATCCTGGAAAACCAAGAAACAAGTTGTTGTCTTTCGATTGTCTACAGAAGCTGAATATAGGGTCATAATAAGCCCATCCTAGCCTAATCTACCATATATGTTAGAGATGAATTGGAACAGTTGCTAGATGATGAGCACGACGTGGCTGAAATGTGTAACTGAAAAGCTAGTTCAACAAGAGCAACATATTGAAGATTCTTCAAAAGGAAGAGATGAGGATCTCCATTCTGTCTGGTGCTTAGCTGCTTTACTTTGGTATGTGATGTTTCAGGAATGAACATCAATATCCAGTTGTTCAAAGAATTGTTGGAAATAGGAACGACTAAGTTTTTATGGACTGTTGGTGGAGGAACCACCGTGACTATATTGCTTTATCTTATGGCTAAAACCTGATACAAGCACAAGAGATTGATAAAATAAATTCAGCAGCCCTGCCATTGAAGATTTCTGTATTCAATCTTTCCTGTTCCTCCGAATAATCAACAAAGGTTACCTAGTGTAGCAAATATCGTCTACATGTTCTACTTATAATAGCTTTCTTGTTCATATCCATTTTATCATATTTTGTGATTTTGAGTAACTCTTGTTATGATTTTTAGATAAGGCTATGACTTTAGATTATATTTATTTAATTCTTTTTATAAGAAAAACTTGCATCTACTATTTTTTAGTGGACACTTTAACTAAATGTAGACATAGACTTTACGTTACAGAATCTAGTTTAATAATAAATATTTTAACAATGTGTTTTCACACTCGATGAATCATCTGATTTGATCATTCATTCTTGATTTTGTGCAAATATTAATTAACTTGATTTACACTTCTTTTTGTGAGTCATAACTTCGTGAACTAATCTCACACATACATCATTTTATTTGTTGGACTTAAGTCTTGATTCAATAGCAGCTTGATCTTTTTGTGTGAAGTTGATGAAACTTTGACTTGCTTTGATTTAGCAAGTGTGGCCGAATTTCGAGATACTTCTGAACTTCTTCCTATTTAAAATGATTCAATCCCAATTTATGCATAAATGCTTGATACTACTTTAAAATTAGTTTGAATGTCGTATATTAACTTATAAGTAGTAATTGCAGATTTCAGAGTCTTTTACTTAAATTCCCTTGGTTTATGAAATCAATCATAAATAACTATATTATATGCAGTCTTTAATTTGAAGAGGCAATACACAGAGATAAATATCTTTTCTTTTTATATAAATGAAACTTCAAGACTTGTTTATGGGCACATAAAATTTGATCTATATGAATTTGTCTCAAAATTATGTAAATTCCTAAAAGTTTATAAGTATTTAAATTTAATTATTCGAGAAAATGATTTCATGTATAACATTTGATTTGATTTTTTTTCTTTAAAGTGCTTCCACCATTCGAATTGTATGGTACAAATTTTAGAGTTTGCTTGTCAAACTTCAATTTTAATAGGAAAGTAATATATACAAGTTGAAATTTAACATATGATAGTATAATGAAATAAAACAAAAAGGATAATAAAATCAAACAAATTTTGTGCTTTTACTTTTTTACAAATCTCAACCAGACAAGTTTTTGTTCTCATTTTTTTATAAATCTTAAACAAATAGATTTATTTTTCTAAAAAATAAAAACTAAAAATAAAAATTTACAAAAGAAAAATAGAAGTAGAACTAACAACCTTAAATATATATGTTGATTAAAAGATCTTGTTTTGAGATTATGAAAGACTCTAAGGTTATTTTCATTAGAATTGAAGTTTAATTGACTTACAGGCCCATTGCTTAAAGGTTTTGTGACTAATAATTACTATTTATTTGATTTAATGTCCCTTTTTTATATGTTGGTTGGAAAGGAGTCACTTTGCTTTAGACGTGAAAACATTTGTTTCTGAAGTCACTATAACAGATGGATGAATTGGTTACGTTTTTCTTAGAGACAATTTTGAAATTGTCGGCAAAAGCAACCATTTGACGACACTTTCCACATTTGTTGCTATAAGTAAAAGATTTTATGACATTTAACAGAAACATCGAAAAAGGGTAAATATTTTACGACGATTATTAGTTACTATCACAATAACAATAAGTTTTAACGACGTTTTTATTATTTCGTTGCCTAAACTTAAGTATTTTGTGACAAAAAATAGTAACGTAAGGAGATGTCAGGGAAATCAATGTAATTAGCGTCAATTATGCTGAAGCGACACAAATAGTTCCAACAAGTAGTCACTAAAAATATGTGTCACTAAGTATCCTTTTTGTGACGATTGATGTAATCGTCGCAGATTGTGCTTACAAACATAATATTGAGCGATGCTAGAAGAAACTATCATAGAATGTAAGCTTTTTGGGATGATTTCTGTCTTTCGTCGGCAACATTTGGCGACAACGTATGAAATTGCCACGGATGTTTGCATATATGGTGAGAATTTGTTTTAATTATCACAATATGGATAAGATATTGCGAAAATTATATATTTCGTTGCCAAAAGTGAAAATTGAATATTTGGAAGATATTTTGTTGTGATTTTTGTGTACATAATAATCATAATTGTTTTCAATGTTTAAACCATATTTTTGAAAAACACATGGTAGTTTATTTAATAATCTTTTATTAAGAAGTTATTTTCAATGGTTAAAGCATATGGTTGAAAAACATATGGTAGGTTATTTAAAATATGAAAAGTAAATATAGTATGGAAATTAAAATATTTGTGAACCAAAAATTTTAAATTTAATAGGATAAAAATATCATATATTTACGTTAACAAGTAATGTTAATCATTAATATTTAGTAACAGTAAAATATTATTTATAAAAATTATAGAAATGGTATTAATATAGTATAATATTATATAGTTAGTACTACAAGGTTTTAATTAGAAGTTTAATAATTCTTATAGACATAAAACAACAACAATAGTACGCAACCTTACTCCTAGCTAGTAGAGAGGTTGTTTTAAAAATTATTATAGACAGAACAATAGATAAAGTTTGAAGCTGATTCCGACTAATACCATTAACCAATGACAATGATATAATTAAGTTTTTGGATTCCAAGTGACATGAGAATCAGTAAAGGTAAATGAGCTCCCTATGTCCGAATTCCCAAGAAGGTCCTTGTATGTTCAAAGGCATCAATTGAAATAGTGAAGATCTCCCCTCAAGTGTAGGGTTGTTAACACTATCTTCCAACAACTTCTTCGTTATAGCTAAACTTCTAGAGGATACATTGAATGAGTCCTCATATTTTGTATGAATGACAACTTAATCAGATGGACTGCCAGTATGATGTGTTTCACTTAAAACACAATCAGTATAGAACTTATTTAGGTGGTTTAATGAAATTGTATAACGAACCCAAATTGGAACACAATAATACCTAATTTACCACACATAGTCATTGGAATTGACGAATTTTCCAAAACAACCAATTTTCCTAATCCTTTATAAACCACTGTGACATCGCCCCTGCCTCCATTTCCATTTATGCTCTCTTGAAGATTGAAGGAAACTTAACACAACATATAGTATATACAATCAAATGTTTGTATATATAATAGCTTCATAATAGCAAATGAGATATAGATAATAAAGAAAGTGAGTTAGTTCGGATGATACTCAAAGCCTTGAAAAAGAAGAAGATCGACCATAAAAGGCAAACGATTATTAGTGTATGAAGAGCGGATTTGTTCTGCATTGGTTTTTTATTTGTTAGGGACAATTTTGTTGCATTTGTCCCAATGAAATGAATTTCTACCATCGAAAACTAGTCGCCACGTTGACATTCCTCACTGAATTATGAATATAGAAAAAAAATTCAATATGTTCAATGAAATTTTTGATGATAAGTGAAAGTACTACAGTTTAGTAGTTATACATCTTCAATCTGCCTAATGAGATGAAAGTTACCCTTATTAAAATAAAAGTGATCCATTTACCCTTTATATCATATCTATATTTTAGAATTGAAAGTAGACTACACATGACCATGTTCTTGTTGTACAGAAATATAGTATTATCTATATAAGCTTATATTACTATTATTACGAAAAAGAGTTAAATACTGTTTTAGACATTTCATCAAATAGTTTGCAGGCTTTCCTAAAAGAAGCATTAAAGGTCATAAAAAAAGTCAACCCATATACAACCAACAAAGGAAGACAAAAAATCGTCTTTGAAACACAACCCATACAACGAATGTAGAAAAAATAACTCACTATAAACACCTAAAGATATAATTAAAACTTAGCACAAAATGGCGGGTTTGAAAATAGAAAAGAAGAACAATACCAACATAGTTAAAAATGCTTCTTCGACGATAAGGGCCATAATATGCGAGACGAGCACAAGAGAGGGGACAATGGTTATTGGAATGTGAAATGTAGACGAATGTTGAAGGCTAACACGAAAATGAAAAGAGGTTCATTGTGGTAGTGATAAAAACCTAATACAAAATGACATCATTTCTTGTTAACTCGCACGATGTCATTTTGAATTTTTCCGGAATAAATATAATACAATCTTTTTAGTAACAAAAAAACTATTGCCAATTTGATTAATTGAACAAATTTGATAATGAATTAAGTTAATTACCATATATGATAATAATAATAGCAGTTTATTAGAAATAATATGGAAAATATTTGATTAAGTGAACAAATTTGACCCTATATATACTTTTTGTTAATCATTTTAGCAAAATAAAAAATTGTTTGAAAATTTGCATCAAACTTCTTCTATACACTATATATTAATGGATATTTGGACCAAAAGGTCTGATTAGATTAAGTTAACTTATAAGAAATAAAAGGTAGGCAAGAAAACAAGTTATAAAATTAAGATGACCCATTCAAAAAGATAGTTAATGTTTCATCTAAGAGATATGTTTGAGTCTTTAGAGATAATAATAATAGCAATTTAATTATAAATAATTTCCAATATATTAGAAAATGGTAATCAACATTATTAATTAATAATGTCTAGTAATTGATGTTAATGATGTTGATTGCATAAATGTAAAACAAAATTAGTTAAAAATTGTGATCGTAATATATATTTTTTATTAATCATGTTAGAAAAATAAAAAATTGTATGACAAGGTTTAGTATTGGTGATGGTTTATCAATTTGGTAGCAAAATATTGTACAAGTTGCAATGCTATTTCATTTTCATATCAAATGTTTTACATTTGGCAACGAAACATAGGTTCTTCGCCAAACGTACCGAACGAGAAAAAAATTAACTGAAATGATGTCATTTGTAGGACAAAAAATGATGTAGTTTGTGGGATGACAAACGAAATCATCCCAATGTCTATTTAAACACAGACATGCCAACCCTCCTTCTTCCCCCCTTTCGACTTATCAGGCCCCTTCTCTTTCATTTTTTTCAAAACCCAAGTTTTCTACATTTGTTTTTGCCCTATCTTCTCGTATGTCTTCCACGTTGTGAACGAATCTTCTCCTTATTCTTTTGCTCTTCATCTAGAGGGTAGTGTTGACCTTTTTATTTTGTTCTATTATTGAAACCGAAAATAGTCTCATGATTTTGTGCTATATTTTTAGTTTGTTATTGTTTTTTTGCGTTGATTGGTGATGATAATGGTTGAGCTGTGCAGAAGTTGTGTTATTCTTGTTGAAGAAAGGGAAAACAAACTTGTTTTATTATGTTCTTGAGTTGCAACATACCTACCCATAAGGTGTTCAAAAAAAGTCTTGATTGTGTTTTGAGTTTGTCATATACTTTTGTAATTTTTTGTTATGTTAAAAGTTATATTAAATTGATTTTCAATGCTTTCTGCTGAGTACTCGTACAAAATGGACCATCCTATGTTTTGGAAGCTTGGAAATTTAAAGCCATTAAATTGAGAAACAAATTAAATTGAGGGAAGTCCCTGCATTTCCAATTGAGAGTTAAAAAATCTCTTTAAAAAGTATAAGAATAAATATACATTTATAACTTTCTCTACCTTCAACCTTCTTAAGAACCAAATAGTGTTGGAAAAAATGTTATAGGATAATTCTTCCGAATGAAAAACAAGATATCCGCACAACCTTACAAATAGAGAAATCCTTCAACTATTTTAAAACTACATAAACAAATTTGATATAAATGTAGCAATATGAATGTACTAGCCCTCTTAGACTTTAAATTAATCATATTGTATTATATTAAATATGAATTTGTTTTTCATAGGTTATAACTTGTGATTTAGATCGTCGATAACCCACTAACCTTGTCGTTCTTCTTTGTACTCTACGGCTGTCTATCCATCTAGGTACGTGCACCAACTAATGTCCACATATTTTTTGTTTTAATAGGACGTGAGTTTTATCTCGGGTTTTGTTTGATTGCAATTAAGAACTAAGTTATATGTTATGGTTTGCAATATTCTTAGAAATATAGGATGGTATCGGTGAAAAATTCCACAAGCATAGGAGTGACAACAAGAATTCCCTTTCTCGATTCATAGGTGGAAACAATGTCACGTACCTTAGTGTTTCTCTTCTTTCAAACTTTGTTTATATAATCTTCAACGAGGATGTGTTATGGACATGTGTTAATAGAAATGATGTGTTGGTTCTATTTTGTGCTTTGCAATATTCTTAGAAACATAGGATGATATATAGGTTGAAAATTAATGATGAAGCTCTAATGAGGATTATCAATGAAAAATTTCATGAACCTAAGAGCGATAATGAGAAGTCCCTTTCTCAATTCATAAGTGGAAACAACGCCACATACTTTAATTAATAGTAACTTTTATTGTAACGTAAAATTGAATGAGAAATGCATTTAATAATTCATTTATCTTCTTTTATTATATAGCTATAAGGATAAAAGTTGGATGTCTCATCAGAAAACGTCCCCTAAATATGTAGAAGGATTTAAGAGTTTTATGCAATTTGTATAAAATCATATGGGTGATGAATGTCGTATTCGTTATCCTTGTATCAATTGCTTAAATGTCGAATTTCAAAGTCAAGATATGGTATATAATGATTTGCTAATCCGAGGCATATATAAATTCTATAGTCCATGGCTTTATCATGGTGAAAGTAAGGAAGCAAATTTTAGTAGAAGTGGTGGTACAAGTTATGATGATAATAACAAAAATGATGTAGATTATTATGATGTTAATGATGATGGGATTGATGAGATGTTAGACGATTATGGGAATTATATGGAGATTATGAATGAAACAAGTATGCCTAACATAATTAGTAGTATTACAGAAGATAATTTTCAAAAATTATTGAAAGTTGCTTAAAAGTAATTATATCCAAGGTGCTCAAATTTCTCACAACTATGTTTTATTGTCAAGTTGTTGCATTTGAAGGTTTATAATAAATGGAGTAACAAGTCTTTTGACATGTTAATTA
>JAOQMP010101323.1:0-15094 GCA_027563575.1 Erythroxylum pedicellare
ACAAACAATCCCCAGCCCGTAACTAATTGTCAGGTTGTCATCGAAACTTCCAGATTATAGTCTTGCTCCCGTAGCCGGCATCGTCGGGAGACCAGGTCGGGGATGTGGCACTTGTCGCGGTCATACTCGATCATCAAAAAATCTGTGCAAACAATCCCCAGTTGGTCACGAATTATCAGTTTGTCATTGAAACTTACAGATTATAGTATTGTGCCCATGACCGGAACAGTCGGGAGACTAGTAGGGGCTGTGACACTTGGCGCCACCATATGCGGTCATACTCTATCGTGGGAAAATCATTGCAAAAAATCCTCATTCAGTCACGAATTACCAGATTATCATCAAAAGTTGCAGATTATAGCCTTGCTCCCATGAACGGCACCGTCGGGATACCAAGTCAGGGCCGTAGCATTTAGCGTGGCCATCTGTGGTCATACTCGGTCGTTGAAAAATAAGTGCGGACAATCCCCAGTCTACCACGAATTGTCAGTTTATCATCGAAACTTGAATATTATATTCTTGCCCCCAGGAACGACATTGCCGGGGGACCAGGTCGAGATCGTGGCACTTGGTGTGGCCATATGCGGTGATACTCTGTTGTGGGAAAATCAGTGCAAACAATCCCCAATAGGTCACGAATTCTTAGTTTGTCATCGAAACTTGCAGATTATTGTCTTGCCCCTATGAACAGCATCGTTTGGAGATCAGTTCGGGGCCGTGGCACTTGGCGTGGTCATATGCGCTTATACTCGATCATGGAAAAAACAGTGCAAACAAGTCCCAATCGGTGACGAATTGTAAATTTGTCATCGAAACTTCCCGATTATAGTCTTGCCCCCATTACTGGCACCGTCAGCAGACCAGGTCGAGGCCGTCGAACTTGCCGCGGCCATATGCCGTCATACTTGGATGTGGAAAAATTAGTGCAAAAAATCCCCAGTATGTCACGAATTGTCAGTTTGTCATCGAAACTTGCAGATTATAGTCTTGGCCCCATGAATGGCACCGTCGAGAGACCAGGTCGTGGCCGTGGCAGTTGGCACGGCCATATGCGGTCATACTCGATCATGGGAAATTTAGTGCAAATAATCCCTAGTCAGTCACGAATGGTCATTTTGTCATCGAAACTTGCAGATTATAGTCTTGCATCTACGAACAGCACTGTCTAGAGGTCAGGTCGGGGCCGTGGCACTTGGCGTGGTCATATACGGTCATACTCGATCGTGGGAGAATCAGAGCAAACAAGGCCCAGTCGGTCATGAATTGTAAGTTTGTCATTGAAATTTGCAGATTATAGTCAAGCCTTCAAGATCGACATCGTTGGGAGACCAAGTTGGGGCTGTGGCACTTATCGTGGCCATATGCGGTCATACTCGGTCATCGAAAAATCAGTGCAAACAATCCCCAGTTGGTCACAAATTGTCAGTTTGTCATCAAAACTTGCGGATTATAGTCTTACGCCCATGACCGGCACCATCAGGAGGCCAGTAGGGGCCGTGACACTTGGCGCCACCATATGTGGTCATATTCTGTCGTTGGAAAATCAGTGCAAACAATCCCCAGTCGGTCACGAATTACTAGATTATCATCAAAAGTTGCAGATTATAGTTTTGCCCCCATGAACGGCACCGTCGGGATACCAGGATGGGGCCGTGGCATTTGGCGCGGCCAAATGTGGTCATATTCGGTCGTCGAAAAATCAGTGCAGACAATCCCGAGTCCGTCACGAAATGTAAGTTTGTCATCAAAACTTGCAGATTATAATCTTGCCCCAAGGAACGACAATGCCGGGAAACCAGGTCGGGGCTATGGCACTTGGTGTGGCCATATGCGGTGATACTTTGTCGTGGGAAAATAAGTGCAAACAATCCTCAGTCGGTCACGAATTGTCAATTTGTCATCGAAACTTGCCAATCATAATCTTGCCCCCATTACTGGCACCGTCGGGAGACCAGGTCGGGGTTGTGGCACTTGTCGCGGCCATATGCGGTCATACTCGATCTTCAGAAAATATGTGCAAACAATCCCCAGTTGGTCACGAATTGCCAATTGGTCATCGAAACTTGCCGATTATAGTGTCGCCCCCATGACCGGCACCGTCGGGAGACCAAGTCGAGGCCGTGGCACATGCAGTAGCTATATACCGTCATACTCGGTCGTCGAAAAATCAGTGCAAACAAGCCCCAGGTGGTCACGAATTGTCAGTTTGTCATCGAAACTTGTAGATTATAGTCTTGCCCCCAGGAACGAAACTGTCGGGAGACCAGGTCAGGGCCGTGGCACTTGACACGGCCATATGCGGCCATACTCGATCGTTGGAAAATTAGTCCAAACAATCCCCAGTCGATCACTAATTGTTAGTTTATCATCGAAACTTGCAGATTATAGTCTTGCGCCCATAACCGGCACCGTCGGGAGACAGTAGGAGCCGTGACACTTGGTGCCACCATATGTGGTTATACTCTGTGGTGGAAAAATCAATGTAAACAATCCTCAGTCGGTCACGAATTGCCAGATTATCATGAAAACTTGTCGATTATAGTCTTGCCCCCACTACTAGCACCGTCAGGAGACCAGGTCGGGGCTGCGGGACTTGTCACGACCATATGGGATCAAACTCTGTCGTGGAAAAATTAGTGCAAACAATCCCCATTCGGTCACAAATTGTCAACTTGTCATCGAAATTTGCAGATTATAGTCTTGCCCCCATGAATGGCACTGTCGGGAGACAAGTTCGGGGTCGTGGCTCTTGGCATCGCCATATGCGGTTGTACTCGGTCGTAAAAAAATCAATGCAAACAATCCCCAGTCAGTCACGAATTGTCACTTCGTCATCGAAACTTGTAGATTATAGTCCTGCCCCCATGAACCGCACCGTCTGGAGACCAAGTCGAGGCCGTGGCATTTGGTGTGGCCACATGCGATCATACTCGGTGATAGCAAAATCAGTGCAAACAAGGGCCAGTCGGTCATGAATTGTAAGTTTGTCATTGAAATTTGCAGATTATAGTCATGCCCCCAAGATCAGCACCGTTGGGAGACCAAGTCGGGGCCGTGGCACTTGACGCAACCATATGCAGTCACACTCGGTCGTGGGAAAATCAGTGCAAACAAGCCCCAGTCGGTGACAAAATTGTAAGTTTGTCATTGAAACTTGCCGATTATGGCCTTACCCCCATTACTGGCACCGTCGGTAGACCAGGTCGGGGACGTGGAACTTGCCGCAGCCATATGCGGTCATACTCGGTCGTGGGAAAATCAGTGCAAACAATCCTTAGTCGGTCACGAATTGTCATTTTGTCATCAAAACTTGCGGATTATAGTCTTGCACCTATGAACAGCACCGTCTGGAGATCAGGTCAGGGCCATGGCACTTGGCGTGGTGATATGCGGTCATACTCGATCGTGGGAAAATAAGAGCAAACAAGGCCCAGTCGTTCATGAATTGTAAGTTTGTCATTGAAATTTGCAGATTATAGTCAGTCCTCCAAGACTGGCACCGTCGGGAGACCAGGTCGGCGCCGTGGCAATTGACGCGACCATATGCAGTCATACTTGGTCATGGGAAAATCAGTACATACAACGCCTAGTAGGTGACGAATTGTAAGTTTGTCATCAAAACTTGCTGATTATAATCTTGCCCCCATGACCGGCATCGTCGGGAGACCAAGTCAGTTCCACGGCCATATGTGGTCATACTCGGTCATGGGAAAATCAGTGCAAACAATCCCCAGTAGGTCACAAATTTTCAGTTTGTCATCGAAACTTGCAGATTATAGTCTTGCCCCACGAACGACATCAACGGGAGACCAGGTCGGGGCCGTGGCACTTGGCACTGCCATATGCATTCATACTCTGTCGTGGGAAAATCAGTGCAAACAATCCCTAGTCGGTCACGAATTCATGGTTTGTCATCAAAACTTGCAGATTATAGTCTTGCCCTTATGAACGGCACTGTCGGGAGACAAGGTCGAGGCCGTGGCACTTGTCGCAGCCATATGCGGTCATAGTCAGTCGTGGGAAAATCGATGCAAACAATCCCCAGCTGATCACGTATTGCAATTTGTCATCGAAACTTGCAGATTATAGTCTTGCGCCCATGACCAGCACCGTCGGGAGACCAGTAGGGGCCTTGACACTTGGCGCCACCATATGCGGTTGTACTCTGTCGGTCACGAATTGCCAGATTATCATCAAAACTTGCAGATTATAGTCTTGCCCCCATGAATGGAACCGTCGGGAGACCAGGTCGGGACCGTGGCATTTGGCTCGGCCATATGTGGTCATTTTCAGTTGTCAAAAAATCAGTGCAAAAAATCCCCAGTCGGTCACGAATTGTTAGTTTGTCATTGAAACTTACAGATTATAGTCTTGCCCCTAGTAACGACATTGCTGAGAGACCGGGTTGGGGCCGTGGCACTTAGTGTAGCCATATGCGGTGATACTCTGTCGTGGGAAAATCAGTACAAACAATCCCCAATCAATCACGAATTCTTAGTTTGTCATCGAAAGTTGCAGATTATAATCTTACCCCCATGAACAGCACCGTCTGGAGACCAGGTCGGGGCCGTGGCACTTGGTGTGGCCGCAGACGGTCACACTCGATCGTGGGAAAATCAATGTAAACAAGGCCCAGTCGGTCATGAATTGTAAGTTTGTCATTGAAATTTGTAGATTGTAGTCATGCTCCCAAAACGAGCACCGTCGGGAGACCAGGTCGGGGCCGTGGCACTAGACGCGACCATATGCAGTCGGTGACGGATTGTAACTTTGTCATCAAAACTTGCCAATTATAGTGTTGCCCCCATTACTAGCACAATCAGGAGACCAGGTTGGGGCCGTGGAATTTGTCGCAGCTATATGCGGTCATACTTGGTCGTGAGAAAATCAAGGCAAACAATCCCCAGTAGGTCACGAATTGTCAGTTTGTCATCCAAACTTGCAGATTATAGTTTTGCCCCCATGAACGACACCATCGGGAGACAAGGTCGGGGCTATGGCACTTGGGGCCGCAATATGTGGTCATCGTCGGTCGTCTAAAAATCAGTGTAAACAATCCCCAGTCGGTCACGAATTCTCAATTTCTCATCGGAACTTGCAGATTATAGTCTTGCCCCCATGAACAGCACCGTCTGGAGACCAAGTCGGGGCAATGACACTTGGCATGGTCATATGCGGTCATACTCGGTCGTGGGAAAATCAGTGCAAACAAGGCCCAGTCGATCAAGAATTGTAAGTTTGTCATTGGAATTTGCAGATTATAGTCATGCCCCCAAGACCGGCATCGTTGGGAGACCAGGTCGGGGCTGTGGCACTTGACACGACCATATGTAGTCATACTCGGTCGTCAAAAAACCATTGCAAACAAGCCCTAGTCGTTGATGAATTGTAAGTTTGTCATCAAAACTTACCGTTCATAGACTTGCCCCCATTACCGGCACCGTCGGGAGAGCAGGTCGGGGCCGTAGCAATTGACGCGGCTATATGCAGTCATTTTCAGTCGTGGGAAAAATAGTGCAAACAATCTCCAGTTGGTCATGAATTTTCAGTTTGCCATCGAAACTTGTAGATTATAGTCTTGCCCATATGAACGGCACTGTAGCGAGACCAGGTTGGGGCCGTGGCCATATGCGGTCATACTTGATCATGTGAAAATCAAAGCAAACAAGCCCCAGTATGTCACAAATTCTCAGTTTGTCATCGAAAACTTGAAGATTATAGTCTTGCCCCCTTGACGGGCATCGTCGGGTGACTAGGTTGGGACCGTGGCACTTAGCGCGACCATGTGCGGTCATATTCGATTATGGGAAAATCAGGGCAAACAATCCCCAGCCTATCACGAATTGTAAGTTTGTCATTAAAAACTTGAAAATTATAGTCTTGCCCCCTTTGCCGGCACCGTCGGGAGACCAGGTCGGGGCTGTGGCACTTGTCGCAGCCATATAAGGTCATACTCGATCTTCAAAAAATCTGTGCAAACAATCCCCAGTTGGTCACGAATTGTCAGTTTGTCATCGAAACTTGCAGATTATAGTCTTGCACCCATGATCGGCATAATCGGGAGGCCAGTACGGGCCGTGACATTTGTTGCGGACATATGCGGTTATACTCTATCGTGGGAAAATCATTGCAAGCAATCCCAATCCGTCACGAATTGCCCGATTATCATCAAAACTTGCAGATTATAGTCTCGCCCCCATGAACGGAACTGTTGGGAGACCAGGTCAGGGCCGTGGTATTTGGCGCAGCCATATTTGGTCATACTCGGTCGTCGAAAAATCAGTGCAGACAATCCCCAGTCGGTCACGAATTGCCAGTTTGTCATCGAAACTTGCAGATTATAGTCTTGCCCCCAGGAACGACATTGCCTGGAGACCAGGTCGGGGATATGGCACTTGGTGTGGCCATATGCGGTGAAACTCTGTCGTGGGAAAATTAGTGCAAACAATCCCCAGTCGATCACGAATTATTAGTTTGTCATCGAAACTTGCAGATTATAGTCTTTCCCCTATGAACAACATCATCTGGAGACCAGGTCGGGGCTGTGGCACTTGGGGTGACCATATGATGTCATACTCGGTCGTGTAAAAATCAATGCAAACAAGGCCCAGTCGGTCATGAATTGTAAGTTTGTCATTGAATTTTGCAAATTATAGTCATGCCCTCAAGACCGACACTGTTGGGAGACCATGTCGGGGCTGTTGCGTTTGACGCGACCATATGCAGTCATACTCGGTCGTGGGAAAATCAATACAAAGAAGCCCCAGTCGATGACGAATTGTATGTTTGTCATCGAAACTTGCCGATTATAGTCTCGCCCCCATTATTGGCACCGTCGGGAGACTAGGTCGGGGTCGTCGAAGTTGCTGCAGCCATATGCGGTCATTCTCGGTCGTGCGAAAATCAGCGCAAACAATCCCCAATAGGTCACGAATTGTCAGTTTGTCATTAAAACTTACAGATTATGGTCTTGCCCCCATGAACGGCACCGTCGTGAGACCAGGTCGGGGCCGTGCCATTTCGCACGACCATATGCGGTCATACTCAGTCGTGAAAAAATCAGTGCAAACAATCCTTTGTGGGTCACGAATTGTTATTTTGTCATCGAAACTTGCAGATTATAGTCTTACACCTATGAACAGCACCGTCTGGAGATCAGGTCGAAGTCGTGGCACTTGGTGTGGTCATATGCGGTCATACTCGATCGTGGGAAAGTCAGAGCAAATAAGGCCCGGTCGGTTTTGAATTGTAAGTTTTTCACTGAAATTTGCAGATTATAGTCTGTCCTCCAAGACCAGCACCGTCGTGAGACCAGGTCAGGGCCGTGGAACCTGACGCTACGTTATGCAGTCATGCTCGTTCGTGGAAAAATCAGTGCGAACAAGCCCCAGTCAGTGACGAATTGTAAGTTTGTCATCGAAACTTGCCGATTATAATCTTACCCCATGATCGGCACCGTCGGGAGGCCAGGTCGGGGCCGTGGAACTTGCCGCGGCCATATATGGTCATACTCGATCATGGGAAAATCAATGCAAACAATCCCCAATAGGTCACGAATTGTCAATTTGTCATCGAAACTTGCAGATTATAGTCTTGCCCTCATGAACGGCACCGTCGGGAGACAAGGTCGGCGTCGTGGCACTTGATGCCGCAATATGCGATCATACTCGGCGTCTAAAAATTAGTGTAAACAATCCCCAATCGGTCATGAATTGTCACTTTATCATCGGAACTTGCAGATTATAGTCTTGCCCCCATGAACAGCATCGTCTGGAGACCAAGTTGGGGCCGTGGCACTTGGCGTGGTCATATGTAGTCATACTCGGTCGTGAGAAAATCAGTGCAAAGAAGGCCCAGTCAGTCATGAATTGTAAGTTTGTCATGAAAATTTGCAGATTATAGTCATGCCCCCAAGACCGGCATCGTTAGGAGACCAGGTCGGGGCCATGGCACTTGACACGACCATATGTTGTCCTACTCGATCGTCAAAAAATCAGTACAAACAAGCCCCAGTCGGTGATGAATTGTAAGTTTGTCATCGAAACTTGTCGATCATAGACTTGCCCCCATTACCGGCATAGTCGGGAGACCAGGTCGGGGCCGTAGCAATTGACGTGGCCATATGAGATCATATTCAGTCGTGGGAAAAATAGTGCAAACAATCCCCACTTGGTTATGAATTTTCAGTTTGTCATCAAAACTTACAGATTACAGTCTTGCCCCTATGAACGGCACTGTAGCGAGAATAGGTCGGGGCTGTGGCACTTGACGCGGCCATATGCGGTCATACTCAATCGTAGGAAAATCGGGGCGAACAAGCCCCAGTCTGTCACGAATTTTCAGTTTGTCATCGAAAACCTGAAGATTATAGTCTTGCCCCCTTGACCAGCATCGTCGGGATACCAGGTCGGGGTTGTGGCACTTAGCGCGACCATATGCGGTCATATTCGGTCGTGGGAAAATCAGGGCAAACAAGCTCCATCCTGCCACGAATTGTTAGTTTGTCATCAAAAACTTGAAGATTATAATCTTGCCCCCTTTGCCGGCATCGTCGGGAGACTAGGTCGGGGCTGTGGCACTTGTATCGGCCATATGCAGTCATACTCGATAGTCAAAAAATCTGTGCAAACAATCCCCAGTTGGTCACGAATTGTCAGTTTATCATCGAAACTTAGAGATTATAGTCTTGCGCCCATGAACGGCACCGTCGGGAGACCAATAGGGGCCGTGACACTTGGTGCCACCATATATGGTCATACTCTGTCATTGGAAAATCAGTACAAACAATCCCCAGTCCGTCACGAATTGCCAGATTATCATCAAACGTTGTAGATTATAGTCTTGCCCCCATAAACGGAACTGTCGGGAGACCAGGTCGGGGCCGTGGCAGTTGGCGCGGCCATATGTGGTCATACTCGGTCGTCAAAAAATCAGTACAGACAATCCCTAGTCGGTCACGAATTGTCAGTTTGTCATCGAAACTTGCAGATTATAGTCTTGCCCCTAGGAACGACACTGCCGAGAGACCAGGTCGGGGATATGGCACTTAGTGTGGCCATATGCGGTGATACTCTATCATGGGAAAATTAGTGCAAACAATCCCCGGTCGGTCACGAATTATTAGTTTGTCATTGAAACTTGCAGATTATAGTCTTTCTACCATGAACAGCATCGTCTGGAGACCAGGTCAGGGTTGTCGCACTTGGTGTGGAGATATGTGTTCACACTCTATCGTGGGAAAATCAATGCAAACAAGGCCTAGTCGGTCATGAATTGTAAGTTTGTCATTGAAATTTGCATATTATAGTCATGCCCCCAAGACCGACACTGTCGGAAGACTAGGTCGCGGCTGTGGCATTTGACGCGACCATATGCAGTCATACTCGTTCGTGGGAAAATCAGCGCAAACAAGCCCCATTCGATGACGAATTGTAAGCTTGTCATCAAAACTTGCCGTTTATAATCTTGCCCCCATTACCGACACCGTCGGGAGACCAGGTCAGGGCCGTGGAACTTGCCGTGGCCATATGTGGTTGTACTCGGTCATAGGAAAATCAGTACAAACAATCCCCAGTAGGTCACAAATTGTCAGTTTATCATCGAAACTTGTAGATTATAGTCCTTCCCCTGTGAACGACACCGTCGGGAGACAAGGTTAGGGCCGTAGCACTTGGCGCGGCGATATGCGGTCATATTCGACCATCAAAAAACCAATGCAAACAATTCCTAGTTGGTCACGAATTGTCACCTTGTCATCGGAACTTATAGATTATAGTCTTGCCCCCATTATCGGCACCATCGGCAGATAAGGTTAGGGCTATGGCTCTTGGCGCGGCCATATGCAGTTATACTCGGTCATGGCAAAATCATTGTAAAACATCCCCAGTCAATCACGAATTGTCAGTTTGTCATCAGAACTTGCAGATTATAGTCTTACCCCCTTGAACAGCACCGTCTGGAGACCGAGTCGGGGCCGTGGCACATGGTGTGGTCATATACGGTCATACTCGATCGTGGAAAAATCAGTACAAACAAGGCCCAATCGGTCATGAATTGTAAGTTTGTCATTCAAATTTGCAGATTATAGTCATACCTCCAAGACCGGCATCGTTGGGAGACCAGGTCGGGGCCGTGGCACTTGACACGACCATATGCTGTTATACTTAGTCGTCAGAAAATCAGTGCAAACAAGCCCCAGTCGGTAATGAATTGTAAGTTTCTCATCGAAACTTGCCTATCATAGACTTGCCCCCATTACTGGCCCATCGATAGACCAGGTCAGGGCTGTAGCAATTGACGCGGCCAGATGCGGTCATATTCGGTCGTGGGAAAATAGTGCAAACAATCCCCAGTTGGTCATGAACTTTCAGTTTGTCATCGAAATTTGCAGATTACAGTCTTGCCCCCTATGAACGGCACTGTAGCAAGACCAGGTCGGGGCCATGGCACTTGACGCGGTCATATGCGGTCATACTCGATCGTGGGAAAATCAGGGCAAACAAGCCCCAGCTTGTCACGAATTCTCAATTTGTCATCGAAAACCTGAAGGTTATAGTCTTGCCCCTTGACCGCCATCATCGGGAGACCACGTCGGGGTCGTGGCACTTAGCGCAATCATATGTGGTCGTATTCAGTTGAGGGAAAATCAAGGCAATCAAGCCCCAGTCTCTCACGAATTGTCAGTTTGTCATCGAAAATTTGAAGATTATAGTCTTGCCCCCTTTGCCAGCATCGTCAGGAGATCAGGTCGGGGCTGTGGCACTTGTATCGGCCATATGCAATCATACTCGATCGTTGAAAAATCTGCACAAACAATCCTCAGTTGGTCACGAATTGTCAGTTTATCATCGAAACTTGCAGATTATAGTCTTGCGCCCATGACCGGCACCGTTGGGAGACCAGTACGGGCCTTGAAACTTGTCGCAGGCTTATGCGGTCATAATCTATCGTGGGAAAATCAGTGCAAACAATCCCCAGCCCGTCACGAATTACCCGATTATCATCAAAACTTGCAGATTATAGTCTTGCCCCCATGAATTGCACCGTCGAGAGACCAGGTCGGGGTCGTGGCATTTGGCGCAGACATACGTGGTCATACTCGGTCGTCGAAAAATCATTGTAGACAATCCCCAGTCGGTCACAAATTGTCAGTTTCTAATTGAAACTTACAGATTATAGTCTTGCCCCCAGGAACGACACTGTCGGGAGACCAGGTCGGGGATATGGCACTTGGTGTGGCCATATGCGGTGATACTCTGTCGTGGGAAAATTAGTGTAAACAATCCCCAGTCGATCACGAATTATTAGTTTGTCATTGAAACTTGCAGGTTATAGTCTTTCTCCCATGAGCAGCATCGTCTGGAGACCAGGTCGGGGCTATCGCACTTGGTGTGGCCATATGCGGTCATACTCGGTTGTGGGAAAATCAATGTAAACAAGGCCCAGTCGGTCATGAATTGTAAGTTTGTCATTGAAATTTATAGATTATAGTCATGCCCCTAAGACCGACACCGTCGGGAGACCAGGTCAGGGCTGTGGCATTTGACGCGACCATATGCGGTCATACTCGATCGTGGGAAAATAAGTGCAAACAAGCCCTAGTCGATGACGAATTGTAAGTTTGTCATCGAAACTTGCCGATTATAGTCTTGCCCCCATTACTGGCACCATCGGGAGACTAGATCGAGGCCTTGGAAGTTGCCGCAGCCATAGGTGGTCATACTCGGTCGTGGGAAAATCACCGTAAACAATCCCCAGTAGGTCACGAATTATCAGTTTGTCATCGAAACTTGCAGATTATAGTCGTGCCCCCATGAATGGCACCATCGGGAGACCAGGTCGGTGCCGTGGCATTTGACACGGCCATATGCGGTCATACTCGGTGGTGGAAAAATCAGTGCAAACAATCCCTAGTCAGTCACGAATTGTTATTTTGTCATCGAAACTTGCAGATTATAGTCTTGCAGCTATGAACAGCACTGTCAGGAGATCAGGTTGAGGTCGTGGCACTTAGTATGGTCATATGCCACCATACTCGATCATGGGAAAATCAGAGCAAATAAGGCCTAGTCGGTCATGAATTCAATTTTTGTCACTGAAATTTACAGATTATAGCCCGGCCTACAAGACCGACACCGTCGGGAGACCAGGTCAGGGCCGTGGCACTTGATGCGACCATATGCAGTCATACTCGATCGTGGGAAAATCAATGCAAACAAGCCCCAGTCGGTCACGAATTGTAAGTTTGTCATCGAAACTTGCCGATTATAATCTTGCCTTCATAACCGACATCGTCTGGAGACTAGGTCGGGGCTGTGGAACTTGCCGCCAGTATATGTGGTTGTACTTGGTCATGGGAAAATCAGTACAAACAATCCCCAGTAGGTCACGAATTGTCAGTTTGTCATCGAAACTTGCAGATTATAGTCTTACCCCCATGATCGGTACCGTCGGCAGATAAGGTTAAGACCATGG
This sequence comes from Erythroxylum pedicellare, assembly GCA_027563575.1. Classification (NCBI taxonomy): domain Eukaryota; kingdom Viridiplantae; phylum Streptophyta; class Magnoliopsida; order Malpighiales; family Erythroxylaceae; genus Erythroxylum; species Erythroxylum pedicellare. Next base: position 12,475 of record JAOQMP010101323.1, read on the forward strand.
CTCTTGGCACGGCCATATCCAATTAAACTCGGTCGTGGAAAAATTAGTGCAAACAATCCCCAGTCGGTCACGAATTGTCAGTTTGTCATTGAAATTTGCAGATTATAGTCTTGCCCCATGAACGACACTGATGGGAGACTTTGGTCGGGGCCGTAGCACTTGGCGTGACGATATGCGGTCAGGTTCGACCATCACAAAACTAGTGCAAACAATCCCCAGTTGGTCACGAATTGTCATTTTGTCATCGAAACTTGTAGATTATAGTCTGCCCCCCGTAACCGGCACCGCTGGCAGATAAGGTTAGGGCCATGGCTCTTGGCGCGGCCTTATGCAGCTATACTCGGTCGTGGCAAAATCAATGCAAACAATCCGCAGTCGGTCACGAATTTTCAGTTTGTCATCGAAACTTGCAGATTATAGTCTTGCCACCATGAACGGCACCGTCGGGAGACCAGATCGTGGCCGTGGCTTTTGTCGTGGCCATATGCGGTCATACTCAGTCGTGGGAAAATCAGTGTAAAAAATCCCCAGTCGATCACGAATTGTCAATTTGTCGTCGGAACTCTCAGATTGTAGTCTTGTCCCCATGAACAGCACCGTCTGGAGACCAAGTCGAGGCCGTGGTACTTGGCTTGGTCATATGCGGTCATACTCAATTGTGGGAAAATTAGTGCAAACAAGGCCCAGTCGGTCATGAATTGTAAGTTTGTCATTGAAATTTTCATATTATAGTCATGGCCCCAAGACCGGCATCATTGGGAGACCAAGTCAGGGCTGTGGCACTTGACACGACCATATGCTGTCATACTCGATCGTTAGAAAATCATTGCAAAAAAGCCCTAGTCGGTGATGAATTATAAGTTTGTCATCGAAACTTGCCTATCATAGACTTGCCCCCATTACTGGCACCGTCGGTAGACCAGGTCTGGGCCGTAGCAATTGACGCGGCTATATGCGGTCATATTCGGTCGTGGGAAAAATAGTGCAAACAATCCCCAGTTGGTCATGAACTTTCAGTTTGTCATCAAAATTTGCATATTACAGTCTTGCCCCCTATGAACGGCACCGTAGCAAGACCAGGTCGGAGCCGTGGCATTTAACGCGGCCTTATGCAGTCATACTCAATCGTGGGAAAATCAGGGTAAACAAGCCGCAGTCTGTCACGAATTCTCAGTTTGTCATCGAAAACCTGAGGTTATAGTCTTGCCCCCTTGACCGACATCGTCGGGAGACCAGGTCGGGGCTGTGGCACTTAGTGCAACCATATACGGTCATATTCGATCGTGGAAAAATAGGGCAAACAAGCCCCAGCCTATCACGAATTATCAGTTTGTCATCGAGAACCTGAAGATTATAGTCTTCCCCCCTTTGCCGGCACCGTCAGGAGATCAGGTCGGGGCTGTGGCACTTGTCGCGGCCGTATGCAGTCATACTTGATCGTCAAAAAATTTGTGCAAACAATCCCTAGTTGGTCACGAATTGTCCGTTTGTCATCGAAACTTGAAGATTATAGTCTTGCGTCCACGACCGGCATCGTCGGGAAACCAGTAGGCGCTGTGACATTTGTCGCGGGCATATGCGGTCATACTCTATTGTGAAAAAATTAGTGCAAACAATCCCCAGTCGGTCACGACTTGCCTGATTATCATCAAAACTTGCAGATTATAGTCTTGCCCCGATGAATGGCACCGTCGGGAGACCAGGTCGGGGTCGTGGCATTTGGCGCGGCCATATGTGGTCATACTCGGTCGTCGAAAAATCAGTGTAGACAATCCCCAGTCGGTCACGAATTGTCAGTTTGTCATCGAAATTTACAGATTATAGTCTTGCCCCCAGAAACAACACTGCCGGGAGACCAGGTCGGGGATATGGCACTTGGTGTGGCCATATGCGGTGATACTCTGTCGTGGGAAAATTAGTGCAAACAATCCCCAGTCGGTCACGAATTATTAGTTTGTCATCAAAACTTGCAGATTATAGTCTTTCCCCCATGAACAGCATCGTCTGGAGACCAGGTAGGGGCTATGCCACTTGGTGTGGCCATAAGCAGTCGTACTCGGTTGTGGGAAAATCAATGCAAACAATGCCAAGTCGGTCATGAATTGTAAGTTTGTCATTGAAATTTGCAGATTATAGTCATGCCCCTAAGACCGACACTTTCGGGAGACCAGTTCGGGGCTGTGGCATTTGACGCGACCATATGCAATTATACTCGGTCGTGGGAAAATAATTGCAAACAAGCCCCCTTCGATGACGAATTGTAAGTTTGTTATCGAAACTTGCCGATTATAGTCTTGCCCCCATTACTGGCACCGTCTGGAGACTAGGTTGAGGCCGTGGAAGTTGCTGCAACCATATGCGGTCATACTCGATCGTGACAAAATCACCGCAAACAATCCCCAGTATGTCACGAATTATTAGTTTGTCATTGAAACTTGCAAATTATAGTCTTGCACCCATGAATGGCACCGTCAGGAGACCAGGTCGGTGCCGTGGCATTTGACACGGCCATATGCAGTCATACTCGGTGGTGGAAAAATCAGTGCAAACAATACCTAGTCAGTCACAAATTGTTATTTTGTCATCGAAACTTGCAATTTATAGTCTTGCACCTATGAAC
>JAOQMP010101449.1:0-15085 GCA_027563575.1 Erythroxylum pedicellare
GAAAAATTACATTTAAGTCCTTTAACTTTTAACAATTTGCAAATAAGCCCTTATGTACATCAACTTTTCCAATTAAGCTTTCTAAGTGTCCGATAAGTTTGTAAATCATATCTAATCACCTCTAAGGAATTAGAACACATTTAATTCAACCAGCATGGTCATATCCATCCAATGGACTTGGTTTTACACACTTAAAAGCTTATATGTTAGAAATCTCCAAGATTTCGTATACCGATGAACTCTAAGTTCGTATAAGGGCTTATAACATTATAAATCTCTAACATATATACCTAAAGGACTTAAATACATATTTGAACTCATATACAACCTTGTATGTATCAATATGCAGTAGCATCTTTATGTATAGCACAATACAAAAGGCTCAGAGGGTTCGATGTTACATCATTATTTAGGAGTCTCTGGCTAGAGCAGTTATGTATCATGAAGAGAGTCTTCAATGACACATATAGTGATGAGATCCTAGGACAAGAACTAACATCACTTGGACTAGAAATGGCATAGTCAATCTAGTGGGAGTTGACATATAGCCTATACTCTAAACCAAGTGGGGTATAGAATGGTGAATGGATGAATTGCACGGTAATTGTCTATGGAAAGGTTCGTAAGTAAGATAATTAACTATTGAAGAGATCGTGTGTTAATCCACTTACATTCTAGTAAATTGGCATCATAAAACCCTTCATGATTTACTTGAATTTATATTTAATTCAAGTGATATGAAACCATCCATGATTTGCTCAAATTAAGAGTTAATTCAAATATCTAAAATACCTGGGAACCTAAGTGTCACACGCATAAAAGATCAGTTGAAAAACAAAGTGTGCATGACTGTCAATGAAGTAGGCCACAATCGTGGCTCATAGGCTATGATTGTGACCGAAGGCTTGACAGATGATTTATAAGTGAGTTCTTCTTTAACATACCAGTAACATAGAGCATTTACCCAAGATACTAAAGTATATCCAAGCATATACCCTATAGGAATGGCACGTTAGAGCAATCACATTAACTTATTATGGCATCACATATAACACAAGTATTTCAAAGATCAGCTTTTCTCATTTCATTTACAAACATAACTTATATCGTACCATTACATTTCATAATCCATATATTTACATTTCAAAAACATCTGAGAGTTTACTGCTCTATATACAAAATATCCAACAGGAGATGGGATGTTAAACCAAAATATCCTAGCTAGACTCTTCACTATTAGCTGACCAAACCTTTGAGCCATTCTTGTTTCGCAAATTGACCGTACTAGACTTCTACTAGTTTACTTAGAAGCTAGGTCTCTTTTACACCTGAAAATCAATGTTGCAATTTTAATGAGTTTGCGAACTCAGTGAGTAAACCATCATTGATGTGCTCACTCAAGTCAAAACACAAATATCATAAGTAAATAACCAAACTCAACGTGTACATCATATCATTCCATTGTGTATACCATATCACCTTTCATCACATTTTAATAAGTACAACATGTACAAAAATATTGCATACCGCATATTAAAACAATTCAGTAATTCATTGAATCTTTCATATGATACATGAAACGTTATATATGCAAATGCACATGTGACTCCACTTTCATTTTGCTTTGATATGACTTAGTGCTTATTTACTGTCCCATATCCTTTGTGGATATCGGGCTCATTTCATATATTTTCTTGTACCTATTGTGGACACTTGGCTTGTCAATAACTGAGCATGTGTCTCCTTGTGCACATTCCTGAGCTTAAAGCTTTTTTTCACATTGGTCACTCCAATCATAACTCCTTTATCTAATCATGCATATTAATGTGATGGGATGCATCAATTCACATATTATGTTATCAATACCTTTCATTTAATGTGCTCAGTCATTTATCATATTTTTCGAATCTGAGTCTAGAATTCAACAATTTGTTAAGAACACATTTCTCCATTCACATACAATCAGTAAACACTCCCAATACATTCCCAAATATCAAACTCCTCAGACCAACAATGTTAGGAAATATCACAATTATATATGTAACAATTCAGTAACTAAAATTTAAATAAAAACAAATTAGTCGTAGTGAGAAACATGTAAATTAACTCACAGTATGCTCTAGATAAGCTATTGCCTTGAAGATCTGGCAATGTCCGGATGCTGACGATCTACTTGTACTTCTTTAATCATACAATACATATATATAGTTCACACATTACTAAGTTGATTAATCATATGATTACTCAATCATCCACATGTTTATATGCTATGATCAATGCATGCTCAATTGATTGTCCCAGACATGTATCCTTATTTTCAAGTCTTGATCATTATACATCATATCTTATACATAACTTATTAGTAATTAGATTTATGCCTTAAGTAAACTTGATTACTCTAGATTCATCAATCATTCATTCACCAATCCTTTTCTAGCCTTATATATTCACACAATTTCCTAAATCTCATTAATTCATACCTAATTCATATTTCCCACATCCTTTGGATCACGTTTGCATTTCTAAGAACACCTTCATTCCTGTAGCAACTCATAAATTCTAGATATAAATTTATCTCAAACAAACCATTCCTCAAATTATAACTTCAATTAATAACCTAAACTTATCAGACACTTAACCAATTGATCAAACAACCATCTAGTTTCATTTTAATCCCTAATCAATTCCAAATACACAAAGGTAAAGTAACTTACCCTTAATTGGTTCAACAATCACACTAAACATTATTTATTGATTTATTTTTAAAATTGAGTCATTAAGTTAGTGAACATAAGTAGCAATTAGAATTTTCAATGGGAATGTTAGAATTAAGTTAGAGTATAGTGTGGTAGTTAATAGATTAAAGGAGCTAATAGATGTTACATTAAATGAAAAGGGGCATGATTGGAAAACTAAGGCAAAAATGTGGTCTTGGCTAAATAGAAAGAAAAGAGAATCGTGAGAAGAGAGAAAAGAAGAGAAGAAAACGTAGAGAAGAAAGAAATGAAGAGAAGAAATCGTGGAAGCTAAGGAAGGAAGAAGAGAAAAACATGGGGAAGCTAAGAAAGAAGAAGAATCAACTTGTTAAGGTAAGTTTATGTTTCCTTGTTGCTTAGGTAGAGAAAGAAGTAAGAAAATTGGTTTGTGTTGGAAGAAAGAAGAGAAACCATGTTGATTTTTCATGGATTTCTAAACTAGGTTTTGGTTTTTCTAACCTAGATACATGGGTAGGTTAAGTTTAAGCTTAATTTTACCATTTTTGATTGTTGAAGTTTTATGAATTTTCATTAAATGTTGTTCTGAATGGAAACTTGGTTTAAATTGAAGGGAATCAAGGAATCCTTAGCCAATAGCAAGAGGAAAGGCAATCTTGAGCTTGGATTCACAAGAAATTAGGTGGGTAATGTGTTTATAGTTATTGTGTGAATGGGCAATTGTTTACTTGTATGTGTATATGTTTAATTGTTTGAAATGGAATTGTTATGAATGTGGAAAATGCATTATGATTGTTACCATGTTATATAATAAATGATGTTATGACATTTTGTATAAGCAAAAGAGGAAATAGCTTGAAAAGCATGAAAATGTGAATATGTGATTAATTGAATTGGGCAAGAGAGAAACCATTTCATTAGTCACATGCACGTTGACCTAAAGCCTTATCCCGGCTGCTTGCTTGTGGCATATGAGATCTTAAGAATGGACTCATTTTATTCATGGTGTAAACTTCAGTTTCTCCATTTCGAACCATAAGACTCTTAAGCCATTTGATTGTACATTTCATTTGATTTGTTGAGCATGATTAAGTGTTATGATTTCATGGAATGTTTATACATGATATGTTTATGATAGCATCCTTAACTTTGAAGTCTTGAGTTAGATTTGTTGATGGTCAATTGCTAGATTAAAATGTAATATATATAGATATGTATATATATTTATATGTTTGATTGTGTGGCTTGTTGCCAAAGGCTATAAATATATTAGCCACTGAGCTTTGTAGGTCAACCCACTATTTTCTCCTCAGGTGCAGAATGAGAAGGGTAGCAATCCTTGCAAGGCATTTGGAAACCCCGAGATAGCTACATTTAGTAACTAAGTTAGTTTAATTACTTTTGTGTAGCTTTAGCAGCATATCAAACATGAGCGTCCTTTGTATCTTTGTGTTAAGCTAATGATGTGTTTGGTGTAATGTTGCTTGGAAGGCAATTAAAGCTTTACAAACTCTTATTTTTGTTGTAAATGGAATATGAATTGTTTATGGATGATGATGATGATATTGAACATGAATTGTTGAGATACACACACACACACACACACACACACACACATAAGTGAGATGTTATGGACAAGAAAATAGGATTTTGTGAATGATGAGAATTGGTTGTAAGTGATGAGTCAAATGCGTAAGTATTATAGAAATTAAATGAAGTAAAGTTCATAGCTGAATGGTTATGCTCATGACTCTCCAAGTTGTATAGTCAAAATTTTAAGTTTCCCATAAGGGAAAATTTTTGTTTTGACTTCAGGGGAAAATCTGTATTAATATAGGATGAATTGGACCAAGTTGTATCTTTTTAGCTTTCCAATGGTATAAATTATGCAATTTTTGGATATCGGAGTTGAGAGATATGATCATTATAAGTGGAGATGCTTTGGAAAGTGTAGTTAGTGATTTTAGAACTTTGGAGGATATGAGGAAGACCCTTTGATTGAATCACTTTGTTTGAATCCCTTTGTCTAATTCAGCTTAGGCTAAATCACTTGTTGAATTCCTTTGTGTGATTCAGCTTAGGCTGAATTACTTTGTTTGAATTCCTTTGTCTGATTCAGCTTAAGCTGAATCACTTTATTTGAATTCCTTTGTTTGCTTTAGTCTTAGACTAAATTCTGTTGTTTGATTCGTCTGCTTCAGTCTTAGACTAAATTCTGTTGTTTTATTCATCTGATTCAGTCTTAGACTAGATCCTATTGTTTGATTTGCTTAATTCAGCCTTAGACTGAATCTTTTTGTTTGATTCGTCTATCCTAGTTTTAGATTGAATCCTTTGGTATGATTCATCTGCTTCAGTCTAAGACTAATCCATCATCTGGTTCAGCTTTGACTAAAACCATCTGTCTGATTCCTTTATTGAACCATCTGTCTAAAGCATCTTTGACCTAGCCATTGTCTTATGCATCTTTGATCTAGACTTCATTTGACCTTCGTCTAATGCATATTTGACCTAGCCATCGGCTGATGCTTCTTTGACCAAGCCTTCGTTTGAGCTTCTTTGACTAAGCCTTCATCTGATCGTTTGTGACTTAAGCAATTTGTCTGATCCATCTTTGACCAATGACCAAGCCTTCGTCTAATTCATTTTGGAGCCTCCAAATGGAAAAATCTTTCTTCAAGGTCTCATAAAAGTTGTAGATCTAGAATTCCTCTTTGAAACCGTCCTATGATGATTTAAATCCGATATCTTTAGTGAAAGTTATGCCAATTGTCCCAAAATAGGTTCAATATAATTGAGGACAAAACCATGTTTGATTCTTTCAGCCGTAACTTTGTCATCCAACCTCCAAATTTTTGAACCAATGGATTCCTAACAAATTTTTATACCCCTCCATAAAAATTTATACATTTTGATATAAATTTCAAGAAGATTGATTGAATCAAAATAAGGGTATCGGTTGGAAGCGTATGAATTGGATATGTTACTGAACATACTTCGGTATTTGGATGATATCTTGACCTGTAGAGCTTCGAATGAGACAATTCTTATTTCAATATAAACTAGACACATAGGGCTACAAATCTTCTGAAGAAATTTAATTTTAATTCACTCTCTACAAATTTCAATTTCTAGATGGAAGTTGAGCATATAATATTTGTTTCAGTATAAGAACAATTTAGATATGGGGCCCAACATTTATGGTAATCTGAGAATGAAGATAAGATGATGTTGGCTAATGAGGGCTCATTAAAATAACCCTACAAGGTAATATGCTAACGTTTTATGACTCTGAATGTTAGGCTCTGGAAACGGGGTCTAACATTACCCTTATCTTATCACGCCAGACTTTCCTACTTCTAGCAACTGCCTCAGTGAGGGCCAACTCTGACATATCTTTCTTGATCACTTCCTTCTAGGTCTTCTAAGGCCTTCCCCTCCTCTTCTTATAGCCACTCAAGTCTCTTATCTCACTGTGCCATACCGGAGCATTAAAGGGCATCCTGCACACATGTCCAAACCACCTAATCCTTGTCTCTCTCAACTTGTTTGCAATACTTACCACCTGTAATCTCTTTCTCACTACCTATTTCGTACCCTATCTCTTATTACATTGCCACACATCCATCTAAGTATACGTATTTCTGCTACCACCATCTGTCTCGTGTGTCTATGTTTAGTTGGCCAACGCTATCGCCATTTTATAGAACCCCCCTTTAAGTTTTACGAGGACATTTTTATCACATAAAATACCTGATGCACTTTGTCATTCGATCCACCCAGATCTAATACGATGTAATATATTGCCATCAATATTTCCATCTCTTTAAATGATTAATCCGAGGTATTTAAAATTCAATTTATGTGGTATGAAGTCAATGCCAATCGCTACCTCCACCTGTTGTACCATCTGGCTACCTGAGGAATTTCATTTTAAATACTCCATCTTAGACCTGCTAATTTAAAAACCTTTCAACTCTAACGCTTCTCTCCAACGTTCTAACTTGGTATTAACCCCCTCCTTGGTCTCATCTACTAGGACAATATCGTCAGCAAATAATATACATCAAGGTACCTCCCTTTGAATATGTTTGGTAAGTTAATCTAATACTAATGTGAATAAAAAAGGACTTAAAGCCGAGCCTTGGTGTAGGCGGACACTAATAGAGAACGCTTTTGTGTCACCTCTTACCATCCTGATGCTAGTCACTGCTCCTTCATACATATTCCTAATCCCCTGATATACGTCGTAGGAATGCCCTTTGCCTCCAAACACCACCATATGAGTTCTCTAGGAACCCTGTCATACGCCTTCTCCAAATCTACAAAAACTATATGCAAATATCGTTGTCGTTTCTTATAGCATTCCATTAGTCTCCGAAGCAGATGAATTGGTTCTGTCATGGACCTACCAGGCATAAACCCAAATTGGTTGGCTGATAGTGAAGCAACTCTCTAGATTCTCTTTTCAAATACCTTAATCGTGTTGTATAATTTAAAGTGATCTTTACTTTTGAGAAAACAAATAAAATGATTTTGTATTTATTCTACTGCTTGCGGGATCAAGCCCCGTTGTAATTTTCCTAACAATTGTGTTAGTCATCTTTTAATTTTATAACTTGAATAAATTTTTTTATTATCACTGATAACAAATTTAGAATTAATTAAGAAAAGGTTGTGAACATTAAACAATTGAGCATGAAATTTTCATATTCAAATTTATGAGTTTTATCAAACATACATAAGATCTATTTCTTGCAAAATTTACAATCCTACAAACCATATTGAAATCTAATAAGGTTTATAGTTTATGAAACCATCTGCACCAAAATTTTGAAGGAAGAGTTTTGGTTGAGAGCATTGACTCAAAAGAAACCATAACCTAAAGGCAAGGCAAAAGCAATCTACTACTATATCTCCTCTTTCTCTCTTTTCTTTCTATTAAAGAACACCCAATAAAGGTATAAGTAAACCTCTGAAAGATCCAAAACAAGACTAAACAGCCAAATAGTTTACTCATAAAGCTTGAGATTGTTAATTTTTTTGTACAATCCTAACACATCATTCTCTATCTTGGCTCTTCATGCTTAAATTCATTCTAATATCCCACTCTATCCCTCTTTACCTTTGGTTGATGATATGGTAACATTAGTGGTCTATGAATGTAGTATTGTAGCATAGTTTATGTAGTTTGCTTGTAATAAATGCAGATTTATATAGTTATGTATATAATTTGATTATATTTGCATAAATTTTATTTAAATGTATATTGGATATATTATAAATGCATGTTGAATTGCATGTTTAAATGCAAGAAATTTTACATATTATTTATATTTGATAAGACCAGCAAAATTAAATCTCTGATTAAAATATTAAGTACATATTTAGAACACGAATGTTTCTTTACATTTTTATAAGAATAAACCAAAGTTTTATTTATTGTTAAGTTTATTGAGCAAACTTAAGGCTACTTTAATCTGAATATGTTTAATCATGTAAAAATAGGTCATACTTAAACAAATTTGTGTGGTTTGGATAAGCAAACTTATAATCATATGCATTTAGATATAGGGTTAAGAATAACATATAAGATATGTTTTGATGAGATTTGTCACCTAATGGATCTAGGAGTTATATAAGATGTAATGGAAAAAATTATTATCTACCTAATTTAAGTTTAGTTAGTTTATTGAGCAAACTCATTGATAACAAATTTTGAATAGGATCTTAACCCACTAGAGAATTTAAATTAATCTGTTTAAAACAATTGCGAGGCTATTTTATCGTGGTTTTCCGATGTGTGTAAGTTCTAATTATTAACCTCCATAATCCAGAACTATACAGGTCATTCGTGTAGTACCTAAGATGTCGATCCCACAAAGAGGGACAATCTAATCCTAAAATCTAAAGCCAAAATAATTCGTAGTAATTCAAAATGTAAAAAACTAAGGTAAGAATTTAATTCAATCATGCAACTAAATTCCAAGAATCAATTACAAAAATATTAACAAAGTAGTAGTTGCAACACATATGAAGAATCAACCTAAGGGAACTATCAATTGAGAGAAAGGGGAATCTTTACCTATCTTTAATGCTAACCTAATTGATTATGAATTATTGAATTATTGGTCCTAGAAGATCCTAAGGTTGATTACTCTCTCTCGAGTTATAACCATTAACCCTAAATCGTGAACCCTAATCAGATTATGAAAAATTGCAATATATCAATTAACAATCTATCCAAAACCCTAATTAGATCTGAAGTTGTCCAATAAACTATCAGGAACCTATATGAGATCTCTCTTCACACAATTACTGATTTGATTAATTTGTCGTTCTTATTAAATCACCTAACTCTCGTTAGCCCAATTTAATTTTTTTCATTTGATTCATCATCTCAGTCTGTTACCGAATTATATAATTATAGAAATCAATCACAATGAATCCAATAAACATAAAACAATAAGATTTTATTAAATTAAAGATACAAAAAACCCAAAGGTGAGTATAGAATACCTAAACATTCATAATCTTATCATCAAACAGCTATTCCCAATTCTATATAATAATGAAAATGACAAATAATGGGAAATACGATTCTTAACGGAGACGGGAGGTAGTGACATCGGGAAACTCCAAATCCAGGAAGTACGTTGATTTTAGCTTCTTCTCCAGTTCTCTGTTACTTCTTCTCTTTCTCAATCTCTCAACAATTCTCTCTAGGGTTTCTCTCCAAAATGGCTGATGCAAAAGCTCCTTCGTCTTCGTTGTCTTATTCCTTAAATACCTTTTGTGTTCTGGGAAACCCTAGGGTTTTTTGGGTTTGAAAGGTCCAAAAACTCCCTTAAGACTTGACGTTTTTTAGTGTCTGCGCATTTGCCCGACATAGGCTATGATCATAGGCCACATGTGAGCCTTTGTCACGATTATGGTAGTTAGGTCATAATTATGGGTTGTGTCCTAATCAAAGACTTGTACTAACCTATAACAAAACTTAAACACAATTAATTAACAAACTAACACAATTCTAACCTAAAAACATTCTGAACGATTAAGTTAACACTTAAATACATATCAAACTAAGCCCTAAAATATGATGCAACTCACACTTATCAACATCCTCTCACTTAAACGTTTGCTTGTCCTCAAGTAAACAAAACAACAACAAAAAATAAAACAGTACACAATGCAGTAATAAGACAACGACTTCAACTTTATGAAATAAATTTAATTTTAAAAACAATCAATTGAGTCATTTCAAATCATTAACAGGTAAAATCTGCATTTTGGGGCTTTAAACCACAAATACACGATAATCTAGACTCAAGTGTTAAATTGTTTACACTTTTCAATTACACACATACATTAATAATTCTTTGGCCATTTAGACTCTGTAACTACTCCTAAGTACGTTTTCATGAAAAGTCAAACTATTACAAGTTTGGTAGGTTTTTATTCAAAAACACGCACACATTTATTTATTTATTTACTTTTTGTTAACATGGACTTATTCTTTTTACACGGAGGCAAACATTGGTCATAAATGTAGATCTGATTACTCAACTAAGTCATGCTTTTTATCAAGCTGCTTGGTTAGAATGTCATTATAACTCTTTTACTCGAAGGCACACATTTGTGATGCGTGTTGATCCGGTTACTCAGCTATATCACGTTCTCAACTGACTACTAGCTCTATTCATAACCCGAAGGCTAGTGAATAGTTTTTAATTATATTTATTGCCTACCTTATTACTTTAGCTACTCGTTTCTATGAAAAAATACTAGCAAAGCTATTTAAGTCGAAAGGCCTCAAATTATGAATGAATTTGGCAATTTAGAGGGTCAAAAACTAACACTAAATCATAATTAAGCTGCATATTTATCCAATGACCCCAATTCACTAATTTTACGAGCTAATGATTCTTCACAACCTAATAGACTATGTTCAAAATTAAATCAATTCCAATCCATTTAAGCCTTTGACACATTGATACAATTCACAAAATGCAACCTAACAACTATCATACAATATACAAAATCACATTCAAAGCAAAACACATAACCAACCCCACACTTGAACAACACATTGTCCTCAATTTGGCAGTTGAAAGAGTGAGAGAATTAGTTATCCTAACTCAACACAAATTACTAAAGTTTTATTGAAAGCTCAAAATAACGCTAACTAAACCTAACAATTTCAATCAAACTACTAAATGTGCTAATTTATGGTCTTTAGCTTGACCTTGCGTCTATGGAGACATTTTAATTATTCGAAGAGAAAGAATCACTTCCTTATCCTTAGGAATCACTCCTCTGAGATAAAGCTTGCAACAATGCCCATTGACTTTAAAAGTCTCCTTGTTATCGTTTTCTAATTTGAGGGCTCCATGATCGAAATCTTGAATAATCGTAAATGTTTCACTCCATCTAGATTTTAACTTCCTTGGAAATAGCCTCAACCTTGAATTATATAGTAGAACTTCGTCTCCTACTTTAAATTCCTTTTTTTAAGACGAGCATTGTGTCATGTCTTTGGCATTTTCGTATGCATTATAACGAAACACTTCGAGTTAGTCCAGTTGCAGAATTCTCTTTTTGCCTGCTTGTTTCCATTCAAAATTTAATGCTTTAATCACCCAATATGTTGGATGTTCTAATTCAATCGGCAAATGACAAGCCTTCCTATACACAAGCCTATAAAGAGTTATTCCAATAGGTTTTTTGAAAGCTATCCTATAAGCCTATAAGACATCGTCTAGCTTTATTGCCCAATCCTTCCTGAAGCTATCCACCATCTTTTTCAAAATTCGTTTCAGCTCCCAATTGACAACTTCCACTTGGCCACAAGTTTACGGATGGTAAAGTGTAGCAACTCGGTGGTGCACTCCATATCTTTTTAAAAGGGCATCAAAAGATCTGTTGTAGAAATGTTGGACCCCGTTACCTAAGCCCAACTATCCAGAATATCATAAGACGTGAGCGTACATATTACCCTGTAGGGTTGCTTAAATGAAATCTCCTTAACCATCGTTGGTTCATCTTCATTCTCTGATATCATAAATATTGGGCACCCCGCCCTTGTAAGGCTTATGCCTGACGCCCTAAGTGACATCTAAACATGCATCCCACAAAGGGAAGGCCACTCCAGTCATGCCCAATTTCCTAGCTAAAATCTTTAATAATTGTAGCTCCATGTTTCTAGTTTATTTTGCAATAAGAATCTTCTCATTTAGAGCTCTATAGCTCAAGATATGATCAAAAAGCCAAAGTATGTTCATAACCAAGTCATACTCTTCCAATCGATTCCCTTACTTTCTTTCCATCAATACGTTTCAAATCAACACCAAAGGCTAACCAACTTTATGAAGAGATATAAAAATATTTTAGGAATCTATTGGTTCAATAATCACTTCATTTGGAGGTCGGATGATGAAGTTATGGCCAAAAGAGTCAAACATGCTTATGTCCTCAATCATATTATACCTATCTTGGGACAATTAGCATAACTTTCACTAGAGATATCGGATTAAGGTTATCTTAGGATGGTTTCAAATAGGAATTCTAGGTATACAACTTTGATGAAGACTCTAAAAATATATTTTGTTATTTGGAGGGTCAAAACACAGGCCGTGTGGAAACATACGGGCACACCATGTATCCCATAGGTCTGGTGACCTTTTCATTACTGGAATACACAGTCAGTTTGATTTACACAACCTGACCATGTAACCTTCAGGTTTTTACTGAAATTTCACTCTCCAAGACCTCTCCAATGGATCTTACACCCATTCTAACACTTTTTCACTCATATTCTTTCGAAATTCAACACTCCTAATGTGATATCACTTCATTTACCATAATTGTTTTGTATATACATCCTATGCAGCATTACCAACTTATAACGATCATATCTCTTAACTCTGATATTCCAAAATTTCATACTTTATATTTTTGGAAAGCTAGAAGGACAAGATACAATGTTCATGAAGACCACTTTGGCTAATTCTACCTATATCGATGTAGTTTTTTCTTTGAGTTCAAAACATAATTTCTACACCTATGAAAGCTTGCAAAATGCAATATCTCTTCTTATCAATTCAACTACTAAGTACTTTTCGTTAAACTCTTGAACCTCACCTCAAATGATTCATCCCATACAACCTTTCCAATCTCTAACTTGCTATTCCAAAACAGACAACAATTTGCAATCTCAATGAAGAAGAATATGCACATACACATTCCACTTCCATAACCATCATACTCAACCTGTAAAGTAACATAATCATACATAAAAGGAAATCCCCAAATTCTCATTCTCATTACTAAGCAAAGTAAATATTTGAACAAGCTTTACTTACATATCATCATACAAATCACTAACGTAAAACAAAATGCAAAGGATGCTTATGATTGATATGCCTATAAAACTATCCAAACTGTTCACTAACTTAATACACAAGTCTCTAACTATCTTGGAGTTTCCGATGCCTTGCAAGGATTGCTAATCTTCTCGTTCTGCACTTGAGGAGTGGAAAAAGGATGGGTTGAGCTATACGGCACAGTGGCTAATACATTTATAGTCATTGGTAATTGACCACAATTCAAGCATATGTACAGATATAGCTACCAATTCAAGCATTCTCAATCTATTCTAGCAATTCAAGCATTAATTAATTTAGCTCAAAACTCATAACACATAACATTGACTTTATCCGTTAAACATAACACTCAAATGCATCATACTTGACAATTCAAAGATGAAATGCACAAACATTGACTTTATCTGTTAAGCATAACACTCAAATGCATCATACTGAAGTTTAAGTCATGAACAAAATGAGTCCAATTTCTCAGGATCTCATGGCCTCAAGTGAGCAACCAAGAGAAGGCTATAGGTAACATGCATGTGACTAATGAAACGAGTTCCTCTCTTGCCTAATCACACACAAATTTATGCTCAATTCAGTCAATCACAAACTCATAGTCTCATGCTTCTTTTACTTGTTCTTCTTTTCATTTATACAAATGTCATAACCTTTTTTAAGGCATAACATAATCATAATTCATCATGCATTTTCAAATATTCACAAAGATTTCAATTTCAAGCAAATCAACATACCCACACATAGGCCAGAATTTTTCCAATTACAAAATAACTATAAATACATTACCCACCTAAATAGTTTGCAAAAATCCAACTCAAGGTTGCCTTTCCTCTTGCTCTTCGGTAGGATTCTCTTGGTTTTGTAAAACAACCAAGGTTTCATTCAAAACCACATTCTAATAAAATTTATAAACTTCAATAATCACAAAAATGAAATAAATAAAAATTAAGGTCAAACCTAACCTACCATAGTCCATCTAGATTAGAAAACCCAAGACCTAGTTTCAAAACCCTAAAAATCAAATAGGTTCCTTCTTCCTCTTCTTCCAACACAACACCCTCTCTCTAATCCCTTTATTCTCAACACAACCCATTTCTTTAATAAAGCAAGAAGAAAAGATGATTAACTTACCTTAACAAGCTTGATTTCTCTTCTTCCCACGTTTTCTTCTTATTCTCTAGCTTCTCTCACGACCTTCTTCCTTCCTTCTTCTTTCCTTCTTCTTCTCTTACATTTTTTTCTTCTCTCTTTTCTCTTTTCTTCTACGACTCTCTCTTCTCTTCTTCTAAATTTTAAGACAACTTTTTATCCTTCATTTTCCAATATTGCCCCTCCTTTGTTTTGCCCTTCCAAATTTACCCTTCCTTCTTTTAACGTAAAGTCTACTAACTACTTAGCCTATTAAATCTAACACCTCACTTAATCCTAATTTAATTCTAACGTGCCGATTCTAATTCTAATCTCTATTCATGCTCACTAAGTTTATGAATAAATTCTCAAATAATCAAACAAATCATAAATAAATAATTAGACAAATAAATCAATAATAATTGAAAATTTTTCAGGGATCAACAATTTATGTGCTTTGTCTTACAATGAAAATTGGGGTCTTTTTTTATAAGCGATTGTCATGACACGTGAAAATAATTGTACATGTCTTCATGACAAATTCCAGGTATAATTAGATTGAGTTGTGATTTCTTTGAGTTTTGAGAAATTTGAATTTATTCTTATTGGAAATTTTATTGGTTAGTAAGAATATTGTATTTGAAAATTTTGGTGAATTTAGGAATAAATTTTTGGGAAATTTTGGAAAATAGGAAAAATACATCAAAGTGAGTTTTGGAGATAGTTGAATTGTAAAGATGCGAGTTAAGGGAGTTATTTTCAAAAGAAACTAAGTTAAAGCTTAGATATGAGGAAAGTGACAAGTGTCACTTAGGCTGTGTACTTTTGCTAGATGTAGGTTACTGTTTCTGAGAG
>JAOQMP010101477.1:0-15080 GCA_027563575.1 Erythroxylum pedicellare
GGATCGGTTTCAGAAACGGTTCGAGGGATGCATCAAGATAAAGATCAAGCTTCGGAATAAGGTACGAATTAAATTTCGCTTTATTATGATTCGTGTTAATCATTTTATAGAATTAAATAGATCTTGGTTTTCGGGAAATCAAAAATCACGAAAAGTTTCGTGATTATTCTGCTGCTGTTGAATCGGATCCCGACTCGATTTCCCAACAGGTGATTGGTTGGTGTTGGCACGCTACCCTTGTAAGATGACGGCTAATGAGGGTTCATTGAAATAACCCTACAAGGAAACCCTCTCACGCTTTATGACTCTGAAACGATAGTTAGGCTCCGAAAACGGGGTCCAACAGATTTAGTCATTCTTTTTTCATAAATTAAGTAAATCTTTATCAAACTATAACATAATTTCACTTGTTTGCTTAGTTTCCCCATTAATTTCCTTTTTGAAACATCTCCATATGATAACTAAATGAACATCCTACATTGTATAAGTTACATATATAAACATATGATGTGCACATGCTTATGTTTAATGTTCTGTTCTTAATGTGAAGGTAATATATGTCTTTGTTGTTCCATATCAAATTGACACTAGAAAGTAAATAAAATGTCTCACCAATGTTTTTGTCTTTTCTTTTCTTTTTTTTGGATCTTCAATCAACATTGCCTTAAAGGCTATTATAATAATATCTATATATTGTCTCTAGGAAACATTTTAAATATATATGTTGGATTGGAAAATTTATATTAGCCCATTAGGAATAAATCTAAAAGGGAAATACAAATTCAATAATGAAATCTCATTGATTTATAAACAAATTAAGTAAATTATAAACATTAAAAAAAACATCACTTAAATTGATTTATAAACAAATTAAGTAAATTATAAACATTAAAAAAAACATCACTTAAACACTAGAATAGAAAAATAGAAGAGAACATAAATTGATAATTAAAATTAGGACCATATGCATGTGAAGTATAAACTATAATAGAAATTTACCATTAAAGTTGAGATCATATATACATATCACAATGGAAACAAAACTTATTCTTAAAGAACCCTCTAAAATATACAAATTAACAAGGGACCATAATGTCTTCTATGCACTATACAACGTTAGTTGATTCATGGAAGATGAAGCAAAACAAATGTTAAATAAGAGAAAGAAAAAATTAGTATTATTAAACAAATTGTCTTACTTCACTTTTTTTCTTTAGATAACATATAATAAAGTAAAATAAAAATTATAGAGAGATGATTAGAGTTTATGGAAGCGATAAGGGAGAGGCCAAAAAAATGATGAAGACTATTGTATTCTAACTTAGACGGAAAAGAAATGGAGAGAAAGAGGTAGATCCACAAAACATCCAAATTGTTATTTAGGATATTTGGTAATATGAGACCTAGTTATATATTAAAATAAGTCACGTGTATATAAAATGTATTTTTCAAAAAGAACACAAACGAAAGTTTAGGACTTTGTTAATTTTTAGTTTGTATAAAAATGATTTTTAATAATATAAAATGAATCATGATCCAAGCATGTTCATAAAGATTTTTTTTTACAATTTCCTAATCAAATCTCTTTATTTATTAACTTCAAAAAAATCATAAATAAAAGGGTTGAAAATTACTTGATTTGGTTTCTTGCAAAAATTTCTTCTACAATTGTCATTCCCAAGCTATTCAGTTGTCCAACCTTTAACAGTATCCATGGAGTAGAGAAAAGGAATTGAACACTTAAGAAGAAAAGATAGGAGTGCTAGCTCGCTTATGCCTTTCATCATCTAATGTTCCAATTGAACATAAAGTGTGGATTTAATGTCTAACTTTTTATAATTATCATGTTTATTCGCGCTAATTATGGTTTATAATTCATATTTGAAATTCACTCTAGCTAGAGATTTCTTTAAATTACTGCTAATTAAGAGCAATGAAATATTCTCTCTAATTACTTTAAAATAATATATCCTTTATTAACTTACTCAAATATCTTCATATAAATCACACTATATACAAGTAATTCCAATTGAGCTACTCTAAATAGAATAGGTCATAAGCAATATCAAAATATAGTAATTCTTATATGAGTTATTTTTTTGTAATCTTAAGTTTAAGAATCAATTAGACAACTATCATAATAAGGAAATCTATGGATACATAAGTAATATCCCATTTGGTATCATCATAATTGGGTTAGCTCAGTGATATTATTCTTTAATGAGTACTCATATGTCTGCTTAAGTATCTCTATACTTCAATTTATGAGATCAATTACTTTCTTCATAAAAAAGAAACTTAATGTTTGCTAGTTTTACATCAATATCCCATCTTGATGAAACTATAACTAGGATCAATTTAGGAATAATAAATAAATACAAATTGACTATCATAATTATGATCTCATCATAATTTGAATTGCACAGTAATTATTTTATAGATTTTATCTTTATTATTAAAATATGAAATGTAATTAACAAAATATATTAAGATAAAGAGTGCCTTTATTTAATTATGTAGCAAAATTTACAACCAACTAATTGGTCATAGGGCATATAATAACAATCTCTTACTTTAATTAAAATAAGTATCTTATACCATATCTTCATATGACAATCATGTTACTACTATGATAGTGATTTAATAAGAGACTTCCAAAAGATTCTTTATAGTGAGGACTTGTTGAAATCTTACAACTCTCAATTAAATTATCATCATTGTTAAGAGAGACTACCTAAAACATGCTTGAATCTCTGATAAGACCTTATCTTTTCCTCATACAAAATGGATTTAATATTTTATAGTAGATTGTTGTTTTAACAATGTAAGGAACTATATCAAGTTTATTAAAGAACTTTTTGATCCAAATAATCATTTCCTCTAAATAAAAAATATATTATGACTTGATTAGCAATGATGTTATATTGGAACCTTTCTAAATCAAAATAATACTATTTTAAATAAAAATATATTTTAATTTGTATTTACTTTTAAATTTAATATATATATAACATTGAACATCAAATATCAACTCATTTATAAAATAATGGATGTCTTCAATACTTCATAAGTATTTGAAGCATTAAAGATATCTTAAATACTAAACAACTTTATTTCATTATCTATATACTTAGAATTTAAATAGGTAAACACCTTTAATACAGTATGTATTGTTATGAGGTTTGAACTTTTCAAACTTCATCTTACTCCCATAACTATTGATTAAAACAAATATTTTGTTCATTGTGGTTTGTTAGATCATATCTAACCCTTTAGGATATCTCATATTGTGAGATCCTACATCGGTTGGAGAGGAGAATGAAGTATGCCTTATAAGGACATAGATACCTCTTTCCCATAGATGCATTTTCCCGAGTGTGGGAAGAGCAAAACCATGAGGGTCTTGACCTAAGGGGCAACTAAAAGTGGACAATTTCTATGGTCGAGTGCTCTGGACTATTAATGGTATCAGAGCTAATTCCTGACCCGTTGTGCCAACAAGGACGCTAGGCCCTAAGGGGGTGGATATTGTGAGATCCTACATTGGTTGGATAGGAGAATGAAGTATGCCTTATAGGGGTATGGATACCGTTTCCTTATAGACGCATTTTTAAGGTGTAGGAAGAGCAAAACTATGAGGGTTTTGGCCTGAGAGGCAACCCAAAGCGGATAATATCTGTGGAGGGTGGTCTGGGTTGTTACATCATTTTATATTCAATATAGTTTTAAACTTAATGGATAATGCTTCAACTTAACATCATATCCCATAATCATTAACGTCATATATTTCAAAGTCTTACCATTTTATATGACATATGAAATCTTATTAATCAATTTAATTGCAACTATTAAAGGCAAATTGTTAGACTAGGTATAGCTATAGAAGAAATTAGTATTGCATCTTATAATATCTCAGATTATATTTTTCTACTAACATAAATTGATACTATTATCTCATTTCCTCTAGATAATTAAGAAAATTTTAAATCTCACTACATAGATCTTATCAAAATGGTTCAACATTCTTAATGCTTAATTTCTACTCAGATTTAATCACTTTGAAATTTTAGAAATTTAAATTAATATTTGGTTTAATAATATGAATATACCATAAAAGTTTTTAGTATATATAATGAAATACAAGTATTCATAATTTTATGAATTGTTATTTTATTCAGTACATTATACGTATAAATTTTAACAATTCAGTACCATCATCATCCTTTCACCAAAGGTTGATTTTGTTATTCTTCAACTTCAAAGCTTTATAAGCTTCATATGATTCATAATTAAAACGATACATATGTCATCCTAAATAACTTTATGGTTCTCATTATATTGATTTCACCAACATGGAATAAAAGGATAGTCTCAGTTATCTAACTTTGTATTCTTTCCCTCTTATGTTAAATATAAGTCTCCCTTTATCTATCACATAAAAACCTATTGTATAAACTTGAATAAACCACTTTTACTCAACAATCTATATCTTATTATACCCCAAACATTGTAATAATGTTAAATCCAAATTCATTTATCAATTACTTAAAAGCATGAATTAGAAATATATATGATCTCAATCATATCATGTATTGATAAGAAATTTTATGCATTCATTTTGTTCTAATGACAACTATCATCATACTATACCCAATGCCTTTAATTGTGTCTATGTTTAAACTTTTAATTAGCTAAATTGAGTGAAATAATTTCATTAATAATATACCTTTCAACTCTACTTTATGCAACTATTTGTACTTTACTGTCTTAGTGTTGATATTCATCTTACATGTTCTCATTAAAGTTTATCAGACATTAATCAACTCAAAATATCATCATGTTTTGTTATCCATATGATATTATCATATCTCTAAAACTTTGTCACTAAATCCTTAACAAAGGTTATAACAAAATTACATAATAGAGATATAATTTTCCTTTCTTTGAGAAGTCTTCTTAGGCTTAATCCTATTTTTGAGAAAACTGGTTCAATAACTCTTTAGCATCAATTATACTAAACAAATGTATTTCTACTCATAACAAGATAAATGTAAGAAAGCAAGCAATTAGTTATATGTCATGCTAACAAAATAACATCACGAGTTTAATCATTTATTTTGTTACTCCACTTATTTATTCAAATTAATATCCCTCACAATTATTTAGAAAGATTACTTTAAACTCTCCAGTGGACTAGGATCTCACTTAAATTTAGTTAATCTTAACTTTGTTCAATAAACTAACTAAATTTAAACTAGGTAAGAAACAAGTTTATCAATCACATCTTACATAACTACTAGATCTGTAAGATGAAAACTATTTGCAAAATATATCTTATATATTATTGCATCTGCTACCTCTAAATTCATATGATCATAATTTACTTATCTAATGATAGGTGGCATTTGTACATACATTTCTTAGAATAATTTCCTAGTTAATCATGATAAATTGATTTTTTAGCTTATATTTTTTCTTATTTTCATATAACTACATGATTATGTATAAATGTATCTGAATATGCATGAATGTGTGTGAATTAGGTGTTTAAGGTTAGGTTTTGCATGAATTTTGCATGGCATTATTGCATGTCTTTTTCTTACATTAATTTTGGTATGAATTGCATGTGCTTTAGGCATGATTAAGTGATCATTTTTTTTGTTAATCAATAGGTTTGAAGATGGTTTTGAGGGATGGAAGGATAGAACAACCAAAGAGAAAGCAAGTCAAGTGACCCAAAGGAAAGCTGAAATTTTCCTAGGCCGACACATCACCAATGTTAAGCTTTTTCAAGATACAATTCTTATTGGATTTTTTTCATTTTTCATCAAAATTAAAGAGAATAAATTCATATTGAAATTGGTGAAATAAAGGCCCAATTTTTATGAGAAATCAATAAGATATCATAGAATGAAGTTAAGATAGGAAACAGAGTTTTCTGGAAAATTCTAGCTGGCAACTTCCTCCTTCCTACATCATTTTAAGCATTAAATGGGGTATAACAACTCAATTTTAAACCCTAGAAAAGGAGAAGGTCGTGCAAGAGATCTAAGGGAGAGAGAAGAATTGAGATAAAAACCTAGATAATACAAGGTGGGAATCAAAGGATTTCAAGGAGACACAAAGCTGCCACCATAGAATTCCATATTTGCTCCTTAATATATAAGCCTTACTTCTTCTCTTTGCTTGCTTCTTTGTTGTATTTTTTTTATTAATAAGGATGTATGGATATGTTATGAACATGATGGATGAGATTTTTATGGATTTCTAGGTAGTTATTAGGGTTGTTATTACCTAAACTATGTAGTACATCACTTTATTCATTATTATGGATGTGTTTGATGTTGTTTGATGTTTATGGTATATAGCTCTCCATAATTAGCTCACATAGAGATATGGAGTTAAGAAATGTGTTAATAAGTGTCATGAGAGTGAGCTTACACCAAGAACGCTCTATATATCAAGTTACCTTGCCAATTGGAGTGAGATCTTGAATGGAAAAGTGGTTGTCCAAAAGTGGTTGTCCAAAAGTATGTTCATGTCCTTTTAATGGTCAGGTGAAAAATAGGAAGTGAGAGATTACGTAATTCATTTACATCCTTAAATAGGGATTATTTGGTTCAAGTAATGAGAGTGAAAGAACCAGGACATTAGAAAATTTTGGACTAAACATAATGAACATTGCTAAAGTGAGGGAATACTTAGTTAGGTAATGACAATCCTAAGTTGCTAAATTGATACTTTGATTCACCATTTTCTAAATTTGTGTTCTTACTTTTATGAAAACCCTAAAGTGTGTATGTATCAGTCTTAATTTTATATTTTGGATCTTTCAAATCTAATTTGATTTTCCTAAACAAAATAAAATTTGGATATTTTGGTGACTAACCAATCCCCATGGACGATACCTATCTATACTACAATTTTTATCTGTATAAGTATAGGATAAGAGATTTTAATTTTAATTTTAAAAAATTATATATCAAGTTTTTAGTGTCGTTGTTGAAGATTGTGCCTAGCATCGAGTTTGGTTTGAATTGTTTTGATTTGGGCTTTCTTTTCATTTTTACTTTGATGTTCTTTTCTAGTGTGTAATAGGTGTACGCACACGAGGAGTGCAGAAGTTGCAGAGAAATTGCAAGAACTTGACATCACAAAAGCAGAAAAGGAATTGAGAAAGGCAAGGAGACAAGATCAAATTGAGCAGATAATGGCTGAATAGAGGGAACCAAATGTTGAATAAAGAACTTTGATGGATTTTATGTGACTAATGTTTAACCCGAACCAGTAAGAAATTGCTAAACCACTAGTGAATGCGAACAATTTCAAAATCAAGCCTACTTTACTTAATATTTTGCAAAGCAATGTTCAATTTTATGGTTTGCCACATAAGGATCCTAGCACTGACATTGCCAATTTTTTAGAAATTTGTGATACTTTTAGGCAAGAGGTTGTTGGAAGATGTAGTGAAGATGAGATTGTTTCCTTTCACACTAAAGGATCGAGCAAAGTACATGGATGAACTCCCTTACTCCAGAACAATTCAGAACATGGGACCAGTTGGTGTAAGCCTTTTTGTCCAAATATTTCCCATTGACAAAGACAACAAGGGTCATCAACGAAATCACCAACTTTCATCAATACGAGGGAGAATCATTGTATGAGGCATAAAAGCATTTCAAGAAGTTGTAGAGGAGCTACCCCTATTGTAATCTACCCAAGGAATTTTGCTACAAGAATTTTATGATAGGGTAAATTCAACAACCAGAAGCACCATTGATGCAACTGTAGGAGGTTCATTAATGCAAAAGACCATAGATGCTGCATATGACCTAATTGAAGACCTGGCTACTAACAACTACCTTTGGTACAATAAAAGGAGTAAACCACTATAAATGAAGGAACATAAAGGGGTTATGTCAGTAGATTCAATAGCTGCTTTATTTGTAAAAAATTCATTATTAAGGAAACAGGTAAGTGATCTTCAACCTTCATGTAATTCTTTGTAGTATAGGCATTAAAATTGTGAGATTTATGGAGCGGACAGTCATAATTCATCGAAATGTTATTTGATAAGCATTAAAGGCACAGAACAAGCTTATTCTTTAGGGTTCCAATAGAGATCAGGTTATAATGTTGGATGGAAACACTATCCAAATTATTCTTGGGCTAACCTTGTAGGAACCAATTGGAGACCTCAAAGATCCCTAGGATTTTAAGAAAAGTAAAAATAACTCATATGTTGCCATAAAGTTAAAGTTTGGAGTTATTGAATCAATGCTAGAGGCAAAAATGGAAGCCCAAGTTGCAAGGACAAATTCTCAAATTTCACAACTGAGCTCCCAATTTCAAAAATGATGGAAATGATAGGTACAATTGGGTCGAATGTGAACAATATCAAGGAGGCACAGACAAAGAGTGATCAGGCGCTAAAAAGTTATCAAGTGAAGACTGATCAGCTGATTAAAAATCGAGCAACATCAATTTACAACTTAGAGGTGTAGATGGGTCAGTTAGCAACCACATTATCAACCAAACCCCTAAGTAACCTTCCCAACACTTCAAAATCTTATCAAAAAGGACATTTAAAGGCAATACAGTTGAGAAGTGGAAAGGAGTTACCAGAGCTAGTCTTGAAGGAAGTTGTTGACCTAGTGGAGAAAAGGCGGGAAAAAGATAAGGAGAAAGTCACTGAGGAGGAGGAACCCTCATATGTTCCACCTCCACCATATGTTCCAAAATTACCATTTCCTGGGATAGTGAGTCAGAATACAGTGGAGACCCAATTCAACAATCTTTTGGAAAAATTGAAAAAGTTGTATATGAGTTTTTCTTTGCCATAAGTTTTATAGAACATGCCCAAATATGCTAAGTTCTTAATCCAATTACTTTATCATAAGCGAACTTGGGATTCAAATGAAATAGTAACATTGACAACCAGTTGTAGCTCTATAATCATAAACAATATGCCATCAAAACTAAAGGATCCAGGTAGTTTTACTATTCCTTGTATTGTTAATGATGCTGAATTTTCTAAATGATTATGTGATCTGGGAGATAATATTAATTTGATGCCACTATCTATTTTCAGGAAGTTGAACTTGGATGATATATAGCCAACATCAATGAAAATTCAGTTAGCTGATTAGTCCATAAAGAAGCCTTTTGGAGTTATCAAAGATGTTTTGGTAAAAGTAGATAAGTTTGTGATTCCTGTTGACTTTGTCATTCTTGATGTTGCTTAGGACATAAATTGTCCATTGATTTTGGGATGTCCATTTATGAATACTGGTCAGGCATTGATTGATGAGAATAATGGTCATATGATTTTCATATTGGTGATCAAAAAGTTGAGTTCAACATGAATAGAAGTTTGAAAAGCATGGAGGAGCCTGATTGTTGCATGAGAATGGATGTGATGGATAAGTGTGTGGAGGAGTAACTGGTAGAATAATAAAAACAAAGAGTGAGAGGGAGTTAGAATTGAATGAAGAAGATGAGAGTGGAAAGGAAGAGAAGGATAGAGAGGAAGAAGAGAAAAGTGAAAAGGAACCTTTGGTGAGGACCAAGCCACCTATACCATCTTCCAATGAGCACCCACTCTATAGTTAAAGCCTTTACCTTCACACCTTCGGTATACATTTTTGGGTGAAAATCAAACATTACCTATGATTATTTTAAACCAGTTGAGTGATGAATAAGAGAGGAAGCTAGTAGAAGTTAGGATGAAACAATGGGGTGGCAGATATCAGACATTCAAAGGATAAGTTCGAGTGTTGTGATGTATAGAATAAATCTCGAGGATAGATGTAAACCAGTGAGGGATATACAAAGGTGTTTGAATTCAAATATGCAGGAAGTTGTAAAACAAAAGGTGATTAAGTTATTGGATGAAGGAATTATATATCAAATCTTAAACAGTGAATGGGTAAGTCCAATTCAGTGTGTACCAAAGAAAAGAGGAACAATAATGGTGGAAAATGATTAAGAGTGAGTTGATTTCCAGATAGACGGTCATTGGTTAGAGAGTTTATATTGATTACAGGAAGGTCAACTCAGTGACAAAAAAGGACCACTTCCCATTGCCTTTTATGGACCAGATAATTGAGAGAGTTATAGTACATGCATTCTACTAATTCTTATATGGGTATTACGACTACAATTAGATATTCATTTATCCAGATGATTAAGCCAAGAAAACTTTCACATGTACATATGGTACTTTTGCATACAGACAGATACTGTTCAAACTTTGCAATGCACCAGCTACATTTCAATGATGTATGATTATAACAACCTAGACCACCAGCCTATAGATATTGTTTGTTATAGGTTGCCCCTCGAGCCAAAACCCTCATGGTTTTGCTCTTCAAAACCCCTGGGAAAACATGTCTATGAGGAAGAGGTTTCCATATATGTATAAGGCGTACTTTGTTCTCCTCTCCAACCGATGTGGGATCTCACAATCCACCCCCCTTTAAGGCCCAACGTCCTTACTGACACAATGATTTAGAAATCAACTCTGAAGATTTTGCTCTTCCCACCCTTGAGAAAATGCCTCTATAGAGAAGAGGTATCTATACCCTTACAAGATGTACTTTGTTCTCCTCTCCAACCGATGTGGGATCTCACAATGATGGCCATTTTTACTGACATGATTGAGGATTTTTTTAGATGTATTTATGGATGACTTTTCAATGTATGGAAATTCCTTTGATTTTACAAATTTGGATAAGGTTCTTCAATAGTGTGAAGAGGCCTATTTAGTATTAAATTAGAAAAAATGATGGTTTAGGAGGGAATAGTCTTGGGACATAAGATATCTGAAGGTAAAAACTGAAGTCATCGATAAACTTCCTCTGCCAATTAATGTTCGAGGGGTTCGAGCATTTTAGGGCATGCAGGGTTCTATCGTTGATTCATAAAGGATTTTCTTTAATTGTTAAACCCCTTACTCATTTGTTAGTTAAAGATGTTCCTTTCATTTTTGGTAATGATTGTTTAGTTTCTTTCGAAAGGATGAAGAAGACATTGATGTTTAGTTTCTTTTGATAGGTTGAAGAAGGCATTGACGTCAGCATTAGTGTTACAACCACCAGATTGGAGCTTGCCATTCGAGTTGATGTGCAATACTAGCGATTATGTAATTAGGTGCATTCTAGGGCAACATAAAAATAAGAAGTTGCATGCTATTCACTACGCTAGTAGGACTTTCATGGATTCTCAGATTAATTATACCACGACCGAAAGAGAACTGTTAGCTATACTATTTGCTTACCATAAATTTCATTCTTAAGTACTTGGTTCAAAAGTGATTATGTATACAGATCATGCAACCCTGAAGTACCTTTTTGCCAAAAAGGATGCCAAGCCTCGGTTGATTAGGCGGATCCTACCCTACAGGAATTCGATATCATGATCAAAGATTAAGAAAAGAGGAACAAAAAACTTCATTCATGATCACCTGTCAAGATTGGAAGGAGGGGAATCAAGTTTACAAGAAGAAATTAATAAGCAATTCCCTGATGAGATGTTACTCTTGCTACAAGAATCAGACCATCC
Organism: Erythroxylum pedicellare; assembly: GCA_027563575.1. Lineage (NCBI taxonomy): Eukaryota > Viridiplantae > Streptophyta > Magnoliopsida > Malpighiales > Erythroxylaceae > Erythroxylum > Erythroxylum pedicellare. Next base: position 11,563 of record JAOQMP010101477.1, read on the forward strand.
TTGGTATGCCGACATTGCAAATTACATTACAGGTAGTCTCTTTCGCCTTAATTTAACTTACCAACAACAGAAAAAGTTTAAACATAATTGTAAGCAATACATATGGGAAGATCCACTTCTTTAAAGAAATTGTGCAGATAGACTGATTCGAAGATGTGTTCTTGATAATGAAATTAATGTTATTTTAACTCAATGTGATAATTTTTCTTCTGCAGGACATTATGGAGATAATAAGACAGTTATAAAGGTGTTGGAGTGCAGATTTTATTGACCAACATTGTTTAAGGACGCACAACATTGGGTGAAGAAGTGTGATAGGTGCCAAAGAATTAGGAGCGTATCGAAAAGGGACAAGATGTCAATGTCTTCAATGTTGGAGGTTGAAGTCTTTGATGTTTGAGATCTAGATTTCAAGGGACCCTTTCCATCCTCTTTCAAAAACATATAGATTTTAGTAAGTGTTGATTACGTATCGAAGTGGGTTGAGTTGATGGCGACACCAACAAATGATTGTAGAGTGGTGCAGAGGTTTCTGAAAAGGATTATCAACATATTTGGCGTACCGCAGGTGATTATCAATGAAGGAGGTACTTACTTTCGCAACAATCCAATTAAAGCATTATTAAAAAGATATAGATTATAGCACAGGATAGCTACACTTTACCACCCCCAAATCAGTGGTCAAGTAGAGGTTGCGAACAGAGAATTAAAGAAAATCTTACAAATGACTGTCAACAGTTCTAGGAAGGATTAGATGTAACACCCCACTCTCACAGGACATGTACCTGACAAGTTGAGTGATATCTGAATATATACCCCACAAGGGTGGCATGTTAGAGCACTCACATTACTAACTTAATCATGGCATCATTGTATAAAAACATAAACATCACAATATTTTAAAACCAAATTTCTCATTTCATTTCATAAAAACTAAATATGTACATTGAAATTTTTACAAAATCCTCCAAGATGTACATCATCAAAACCTAATATAACACACACTACATGAAAGAGGAATTATACAAAAATTTCAATCTAATCCTTCAATCTCAGCTGACCAACCTTTAAGCCATTTCTTTGATCCAAAAGTATAAGAACTATGCTTCTTGTAGAGTCTCTTTGTCATTAATGTCCTCTCTCAGTCCTGAAATATCAACGTTGCAATTTTGGTGAGTTTTACAAACTCAATTGTTAGAACCCAAATTTCTCTTTATTTTTTATTTTTATTTTTTATTTTATTTTTATTATAATTATTCCATTAAATTAGCAGCATGAATAGAAGTTAGACTTATTAAATAGAGAATGTTAGAATTTAATTAGATTACAGTATGGTATTTAATGGACTAAGGAGCTAATAGGCATTACACTAAATAAAGAGGGGTAAAATGGGAAAGCCAGGACAAAAATATTGTCTTGAATTAAAAGAAGGAAGAAGAGGATAATTGTGGGAGTTAGAAAAGAGAAGAGAAATCGTGGAGAGAAGCAAAAAGATAAGAAAAGTGCGTGGAAGCTAGGGAAAAAGGAGAAAGAAGAAGAAAGAAGATAAATCAAGCTTGTTAGAGGTAAGCTTAATCATTTTTCTTCTTGCTTTGGTAGAAAAACAAAAAGATTTAGCAAGAGAATGGGAATTTTTGTTAGGGGTAAAGGAAGAAGAAGAGAATCATAAAACCTAGTTGGATGTTATCGGTTTTCAACTAGGTTTTGGATTTTTCTCTAGCTTAGATAATCCATTGTAGATTAAGTTTAAGCTTAATTTTGTTCTTGGTTATCAAAACCTTATGGGTTTTCTTTTTGTTTATTGGATTGAATGGAAAATGTGTTTGATTGAATGAACTTGGTTTATTGAAGGAAACCAAGAAAACCCAAGGCAAGAGCAAGAGGAAAGCCAATCTTGAATTTGGGATTTCCAAGCAAATTAATGAGTCAATACTTATTTGCTTGAGTGCATGAATTGCTTGAATTGAATTGTTGTGATTGACATGAAAATGCATGATAAGTTATTACTATAATTATGCATTAAATGATATTATGACATTTTGCATGGATCAAAGGAGGAAAAAGCATAAGAAATTATGAAAATATGATTCTATGATGAAATGGATTTGAACATGAGAATTTGCTTGTGATTGGGCAAGAGAGGAACCATTTCATTTCTCATGTGCATGTTGACTAAACCTACTCCTAGCTGCTTGCTTGTGGCTTTCGAGATCCTAAGAATTGGACTCATTTTGTTCACGGTGTAAACTTAGGTTTTTCCATTTCGTTTCATGGGACCCTCGAGTCATTTGTTTGTGCATTACATTTCGATCTATAAGCATGATGCATAATTTAGTGTTATGTTGATGATTATGAGTTACATGATACGATTTATGTGAGAATTTGTGAACTATGAGATTAAAAGTAGAACTGCGGATAGTTGGATTGCTAAATGCATGAGATGTATACATATATGAATAAGTAATATGCTTGACATGTGACTCGTTATCACTAACTATAAATATATTAGCCACTGAACTTAGTAGCTCAACTCATTAGTTTTCCCCTCCTCAGGTATAGAACAAGAGAATTAGCGATCCTTGCAAAAAGTTTGGAAACTCTAAAAGTAGAGACTTTTGTAACTAAGTTAGTGACTTTTCGATAGCTTTATAAGCATATCATCATGAACATTCATTGTATTTTGTATTTTGTTTAATCCAATGGTGTGACTTTCGATATGTAACTAAAGCTATTCAAACTCTTTGATTTGGTAATGAAATTTGGATTCGATGAAGATCTTTGGTGTATATGCATATGTATCTGGTGATTGAGTTGTTATTGTTGTGGTTAGAAGTAGAAACGTATGATAGAGTTGGAATTAAGGTTGTGTGTATATATGTATGTTCTATTTTTGGATGTTGGTTATCTAGGTATTTTCCAAAGGTTTCGTCGCAGCGAGGCTCAAAGTTTGCCACAACAAACCTTTCTAGAAGGGTGATTTGTGCTCGATCTAGAGACTTCACCGCAACGAAGCCAGAAGTTCGCCGTGATGTATTTGTCCTAAAAGGTGCATGCGCGAGATGTTTAGACTTTACCACGGCGAAGCGAAAAGTTTGCTAAGATGAATTACATAAGAGGAGATTTCACCGCCATGAAGCCAGACTTTCACCGCGGTAAACCTGCCACTACTGATGTGAAAGTTTCTCCTTACAAATTAAAGCTCTCAAATTTCTTCTTACATGGTCCTTACCTAAGTGTAGCTTAATGTTGGCTCATAATAAGTACCGAGACCTGGGTGCCAACACAGTGAGGTTGTTGGATCCCGCTTTCGGAACCCAACCTCTTGCAGATATCATAAGACTTATTTATGTGTAACTTTTCTTCATCTTACTCTTTAATACATTACATACAAATAATCATCATCATTACACTTCAATACCCTCAAAAATAAGATAAGTCAAAGGGATCATCATCATTTTGTATTGATTTAAATAATGATTTTGAAGTTGAAGATCCATTTATTGAAAAAAATGATGAAG
>JAOQMP010101529.1:0-15078 GCA_027563575.1 Erythroxylum pedicellare
TACCCGGGGATATGTCATTGATTATGCATGTTACATGGTGAATTTATAAGAATGCTTATTCAGATACATGAACAATTGGTGATATGAAATTGTGTTTAATTGTATATAAAAGAGCAAGGAAAGCGGCCATCTCTAGATATTGCCGAAACTTCAAGGCATTAAACTAAAGGGAGCAACTTTCAGTAATCTCTAGGACGCTCACACCTTACTTTTTTCTACTTGTTGAACTTGATTTATGCTGATTGTGTTCTAAATACCAGAAAATGATTATCTGAGGCGTTTAATGCATGTTTATATCATTAGAAGTGCTACTTGCATGTGAATATGATTGACTACTTGCTTTGCACATAAAATGTCTGAAATGACTTCGTTTTGTTTTAAAACTGTTGAGCCCTAGTTGTGGGTAAATCGACATGCCGATAAGGGTTTGCAGCTGCTCCTGTGACACTTTGGTATTGAGAATTCGGTCTCTCCTATGATACTTTAGTGATGAGACTTCCGTCTCTCCTATATAAGTCCCATTACCTTCTTTTGTAAATGGCTTAGCAGTCATCTGATTTTGTGTTCTGATTCTGAAAGATTTATACCCTCTCTTAATATTCAACTCTGTTAACTATAAAATTTGTTCTGGAATGCATTATGTCTAACTTATTGTTAAAACAAATTTGTTAATGCATGCTTATGCTATTACATGATTCAGTATGATGAGCTATCACTTTATATATATATTAGTTATTATTCGCTAAGCTATATGCTTAGTACGATGGATTTGCCCCATGTAGGTTCAGAACGAGGACTGTAAAGACTGGGATGAGTCAACTGCAATGGCCAACAGAGTCTGAGTCTTATTTTGATAAAAACATATTTGAGTATATTTTGTCTTGTTTATAAAATGTATGATTCCAAATTATTATAATTTTTGTAATAACTATGTTCCAAGCTGGTTTTTGTCTTTGGAACAAATTTGTATTAAGTTCATGCGATATAATGTATGTTTGTTTAAGATTCTGGGAATGCATGTGTGAAATGTTTAGTATGTTTTGGAATGTTTTGTATTATGTATGTAATGTGTGTGTGGCACTCGCAATATCCTCCCATGGGTATATGTGGGTGTCATAATGTTTGGTATCAGAGCATGGTTTAGGCGATTCTGGTTTAACCAGCACTCAATAATTACTTGTATTTGAATATAAGAGTTGTGTCTAGCCTAATGCGGTTTATCCTATGATTTGGTTCTAGAATTTCCATATGGAAAGATCTCATAAGGTTGTTGATGTGGTATCTTGTTGAGAGTTTGTGATTCTGTATAAGATTATAAAAATGATTTTGATATTAGAATTTCGTGTAAGTTTCTAAATTGATTGAGATCGTATTCAAGTAAGATAAAGTCAATGATAGTAATATATGTAGAAGCCTTAAAGATTAAGTTGATCAGTTATTGTGAGTGTACATTTGATAAAGTGGTTGCTTTAGCAAATGATGTTACGGTGTACAGACGTAACAGATGTTTGGATATGAATGAATGAATATTGAATAAGAATGAATGAATGAGTATGGAACGAATTAGATGTAAATATTGGAGTTAGATAAGTATGAGATTCAAACAAGGGAAGTTGCATAGACTATTGAAAATGCATGTGCACATTCTTATTATGGTTAGATGGATTTAGGTCCGTAATGAATTCTATGTCAGTATGTTCAGGAAGAACGAGTTTGATTTCAGATATATATTTTTAGCTCAGGAAGCTGAGATGTCAAATAATTAGAATAAGGATCTGTCTGAATTTGAGAAAATGGAAGTTTGTGGATATTTGGAAATGAGAAATAGTATATGGTTAGATATGACAAATAATGATGTAATGCATTTGTATTAGTGAATATATTATGGAATACGAAATCAATATTTTACTATGGTAATATATCCCTGAATGTGATATAGATGTGAATGCATTGTTGTAGATTGTTTGAGGAAAAAAGCGAAATAAGTAGAATTGATGGAATTAAAGGATACAAGCAGAAGGTAATAATTTTTTTATTAATTATTATGATTCTAAGAAGATGAACTTGGAATTGAACTAGTTGTTGGTTACTGTAACAAGAGTTATGATTCACTATAAGAACATGTTAGTGGAATTAAGATCAGAATTTCATGATGAATATGTATCTATAATTTTGAATTGATTGAAGATATACATATGGAAGATGAAATAAATGACAATAGAAAGATGAGATAGAAATGAGGAAAGAATAAAAGAGAAATGTTGTCCAGGATCAATTGAGAACACAGTATAAATTAGTGATTTGTCATAAATAAATTTCTAGATAGAATGGGATGATTTTAATGATATACGCCTAAGCATATGCGATGGAAATCATGTTTACTACTTCATCAAGTTTGGAAAATAGAACATTATGACCTTGTAAGAAACAATACAAATTAATCTTTTTAAGGTACTAAGAATGTATGATAAGCAATGATGGGAGCAGTTGATTGATAAGGATTATAGGAACATTATAGTTAATAGTAGCAAGAAATCTTCTTTTGAAGAAGAATTTCACTAAATAAGGTTAAGTAGACCAGATGGTTTACTTCTAAGAATGAACGAAAATGGAACAAATTAAAAGTGAATATTGGAGTTCTATTCCTAACGGAGACTCAAGCATAAGATGTAGAATATGCTACTAAGAATGTATGCATTTTGTTTGATGTAAATTATCCAACTATATGATTGGATTCTTGAATTTAAGGCGACACTCTTACTAATGTGAGGAGAACTTAAGCCACATTACATTATATGTAAATATGTTCAGGGGATGCAAATTTGAGTTGATGAATGTGATACCAACACAAGAAGTTAAGTTTCTAAATAAATTGAAATGAGTAGAGAAACTGGTAATGTTGTTTGACATTGCAACAAGTCAAAATGAAATTGGAAGAAATCAAATGAATGGAGAAAATCATTCGAGAAAATGAGTCAATTGGGATACCGATAATAACATGAGATAATATTACCTCATTGAGGAATTAATTACTTAAGAAAATCTATGGTTTTGAATAAATATGAGATTTTGTCTGTACATTAAAAGTGAAGGCTATACGTGGCATATTCTATTATTTGATGCATTTCGTATAATTCATATTCTGATGAAGGTGTTGTGATTAGAGTATCAAATCTAAAAGAGCTGTAAGCTCAGAATTCTACACGAAAAGCTTTGCTCCATGATTTCTATTTTTGACTGAGCCAAATGGGTTAGTATCTAGATGTGTATCTGAAAGGCACTTGGTCAAAACAATCATAATGAATTTGGAGTCTCATATGCATTTGTACTTGTATATATCTGTTCTGATTAGCAATGATTACATGATGTGCTATGATAATGTGAATATTTGGATTATAAATGTTCTGAATGAATAATTGTGAAATATGTGATCTGTGTATGTAACTTGGGTGAAATCATTAATGATGTTTCGAATCAAGAATTAAGATACAATTTGTTGCAACATAATAAAAATGACTTTTGTATGTATAGAGACAATTAACGTCTTGTGAGTCAATTATTTGATATATGATTTGGAACTTGCTGAAATAGCCATCACCTAGAAAGCTTGAAGACATTATATGTACAGTGAAACATTTCAGATATATATATATATATATAAATATATAGGTTAATAAAGTTTAAGGTATTTATTGAGTATGAAAGAATTGAATACGAGACGGGGCCAATGAATAGAAGAACTAAAGGTTTATGATTGTATTAATGAGTACTATCCTGGTAAAGTTTGTGTGTATCTGATGCTAAACAGAAAATTCAATAACAGAATATCATCAATTTCGATATTGAGGTTACCAAACATAGTGCAATAAAGAGCGTCGAATGTCTAATTAAATTTGGAATTGAGGAAAAAATGAAGGATTATTGGCTCTATTGAATTTAAAATTAGTTTTACGTGAAAGGTTTAGCAAAGTTTGAAGTGAGGATCCACAATTGTGAATCTTATTGTGGAAGTGCAAATAAATCTAAATTTTGGATTTTGAATTGGAAAAAGGATACCTTGTGATTGAAATACAAAGTTTGTGTATACGATAAAGATGATTGGGTAAAAGATTGTGAGAGAAAGCACAAAGAACAACCTATGTTATACATCCTAGTAAGAGTATGACGAAATAACGTTTGACGGTTAAGGATGTTGAAATAAGTGATTACATGTATGAGTTGCCAACAATCTTAACTATTGGAGATATGCTTGAAGCTTTGGAATTCATATAAACATTAGGTCAATGTATAGTTTTATAGTCAGGATAATAATCATTATCACAATGATATCATTAGAATCTCGTATAAGGTGTTATACAACAGAAAGAGTAGTCCACCTTTATATTTGGATGAATAAGGCCTAAAAATAGTTTAAGGTCAGAATGGATGGGAGATGTTGATAATAAGTGAAATTGATATGTATTAGAAATTACGTGGCTCAAGAAAGATTAATGAATTAAGTGAATCAACACCGAAGATTTGGAATAAAGTGAGATAGACACATAAGTTAAATGTATTAACACTAAAGAGATGTGAAATATGAATTGTTTCTGAGAGTATCACCTTCCCAAGGTATGCTCGGGTTAGGAAAAGGGAGCTAAGCCCGAAATAAATTTGTCCATATGAAAGTTTTGTGAGAAGAGGACCATTAACATATGAGTTTGTATTACAAACAAAGATGTCTTAAATTCATAATATGTTATATATGCAAGAATGCTAAGAGATATTAATATGATCTGATATTGGCGTTATCGATTCAGAAAATGAAATTGTGAGTAATCTGAAATATATGGAGGAAATAGTCAAGATAGTGTAATATTTGAATAAGTAACTGGAAAATTGATTGATTCCATTGACTATAGTCAAATGGAAGAAACTATTCGAGTGATGAAACTAAATGGGAAACGGCTGATCATATGAGGAAAATAATATTCCCACATGCTCAAACAATCAGGTATGAATTTCGAGGATGAAATTTCTTAAGGAGGGAAGAATTGTAACATATTATGTTATATTGCAGAATTCATAGAGCATAGTATGCTTTGCATATTTGGGTATTCAGTTATATGTGCATATGTATTTTTGACACATACAAATAATTATACATACATTCATTGATATTTTCTGGGTATAATTGGTTTAAAATGTCATTAAAACGAAAATTGTGAGTTTTTATGTGTCGAAATTTTATTTGGAGCTTATTATTATTATTTCAAAAATTTTTGTGAATTTTAGGAAATTTCCAAAAATTTTGGGTATTTGGACAAAAAAAGAGAAAAAGAGACAAATGGGAGAGTGAAAAAAGGCTTTATGCATAGGTGACGTGTCGTTGGATTAGCAACCCACGTTGTCATATGTTTCTGAAGCTTTTGTTTTGTTCTTCACTGAAATGGTCCAACACCAAAGTTGCTCTTTTCTCTCATCCATCACCGAAACATTTGATACTTGATGCATACTTAGCAGTCCAGAGATTGGTCTGTATCATTTATCCTTGCTTCTCCCTCAATCCACCGAAAACTTTTCTTCAATCTCACTATTGGGTTTTTCATTGGAAAGCAAGTAAGTGAGTTTTAATTTTTTGGTTTTGATAATGGATTGTGTTGATGTTTTAATGGATGTAAATGGATGTATATTTGAGTTGTGTTGAGTAAGTAGTTACGGGGATATTAAGTAATGAAGGAATAAAAAGAAAAAAATGGGTGCAGTAGATAGAGAGAGAGAGAGAGCACAAAAAAATGGTGTTGTCGTATATGAGTTTTGTTTTTGATATTTTGTGATTAATCTTGAATCTTGAGTTGTTTTAGAGTAACTTGAAGTGGAATGAGAGTAGAAATGCAAAGAATATACATTAGAGATGATGGGGTAAGTGTAAAGAGTGAAAGTGTAGAAAATGTTGTAAACAAAGGTTGAAGATGATGAATAGTAGTGAAAATTTTCTGGTTCTGGTATTTGTAATTAATCTTGCATTTTGAGTTGTTTTAGCATAAGATAAGTTGTATGGGTAAAATGAAGGAGTAAATGTAAGGGCATAAGTTTGTGATGAGGGATTTAGCAGAAAGAGGAAGAAGATGGAGAAGCATTTTTGCAAAGAAAATCAGGAAGATTAATGTGTAAAAATTGTGATTCTACTATAGAAGGTGGTAATGCATAATCAAGCTTTCTGATACTAAAAAGTTTTGACTCTTTTTGCTATAACTTTGTCATTCTATCTCCAAATTACTTGAAAATTGAACCAATAAACTCTTAAGACATTTTTATTTTTCTCTATAAAAATTTAGAGCCATCCGAATTGATTAGAAAAATATTGATTGACCCTAAATTAGGGTATGTACTGGAATTTTATAAACTAGAGATATTATAATGAACATGGTTTCGTATTATAATTATATTTTTATCTATATAATTCCAAATGAGGTGATTCTTGATTAATATTAAACTTAAGACACATGCCTATAACTTTCTAGAAGAATACAAATTTTAATTCTATCTCTAAGACTTTCAAAATTGGCATGAAATTGACTTTTGGCGTAGGTTGTAGCACTACTAGGGACAGAAATCATATCCCGTGGTTATTGAATAAACTGTATTGATCTAGGCCGAATTAGACTGAGGTGTCTTCACCAAAGTTATAGTTCTCCTCTTATATTTAAATTGGTATAAAGTTTGTAATTTTTGGATATTGAAATTAAGAGATATGGGTTGTAAAACTTGAATGCATAATCATACATTAGCCAAAATTTCAAATATACACAAACTGTGGTATTTGAGCATAACTCATTGAGTAATAAACAAATTGGATGATCTTAGTATCATTAGAAACTTAATACACAGAGGAACAATTGTGTAGAAAAGAGTGTTATAGAAATACATCATTTTCTTGATCGTATTGATTATACAAAGTTGACCCGAACGAGTGCTTCTAGCAAAAACTAGAATAGTACTTGAATGTATGAATTTTGGAATTTATGGAATACAAATGATGTTTAAATCAGTTTAGTAAGGAAATTTACCCGGGGATATGTCATTGATTATGCATGTTACATGGTGAATTTATAAGAATGCTTATTCAGATACATGAACAATTAGTGATATGAAATTGTGTTTAATTGTATATAGACGAGCAAGGAAAACGGCCATCTCTAGATATTGCCGGAACTTCAAGGCATTAAACGAAAGGGATCGACTTTCAGTAATCTCTAGGACGCTCACACCTTACTTTGTTCTGCTTGTTGAACTTGATTTATGCTGATTGTCTTCTGAAAACTGGACAATGATTGTCTGAGGCGTTTGATCCATGTTTATATCATTGAAAGTACTACTTGTATGCAAATATGATTGACTACTTGCTTTGCACATGAAATGTCTGAAATGACTTCGTTTTGTTTTAAAACTGTTGAGTCCTAATTGTGCTCTCCTATGACACTTTGGTATCGAGACTTCGATCTCTCCTGTGACACTTTGGTGTCAAGACTTCGGTCTCTCTTATGACACTTCGATGTCGAGACTTCCGTCTCTCCTGTATAAGCCCTATTACCCACTTCTATAAATGGCTTAGCAGTCATCTGATTTTGTGTTCTGATTCTGAAGGGTTTATACCCTCTCTTGATATTCAGCTCTGTTAACTATAAAATCTATTCTGAAATGTATTATGTTTGACTTATTGTTAAAACAATTTTATTAATGCATGCTTATGCTATTATATGATTCAGTATGATGAGTTATCAATTTATATATAGTTATTACTTACCAAGCTATATGCTTAGTACGGTGGATTTGCCCCGTGTAGGTTCAGAACGAGGATTATAAAGACTAAGACGAGTCAACCGCAATGGCCAATAAAGTCTAAGTCTTGTGTTTGATAAAAATGTATTTGAGTATATTTTGGCTTGTTTATAAAATGTATGATTCCAAATTGCTATAATTTTTGTAATAACTATGTTTCAAGCTGGTTTCATTTTTTGGAAAAAAATTTGTATTAAGTTCATACGATATAATGTATGTTTGTTTAAGATTCTGGGAATGAATGTATGAAATGTTTCGTATGTTTTGTAATGTTTTGTATTATGTATATTATGTGTGTGTGGCACTCGCAATATCCTCCCAAGGGGTATATGCGGGTGTCACAAAAGTATTTAGAATAAAATGAACCCAGAAAGATTCTAAAATATTTACTTCTAAAGCTTCTAACTGAGTCACTATGTCCCTCATACGTATGATATGATCACGCACACCTTTTATCTCGGTGAGCCTTATAGATGACAATTGCATTATTAAGGCGCTACCAAGAGCCTTATCAGATGTAGCAAATTGCTCATTGATGACTATTAAATGGTCTTTTACCATAGTATATTGTTTAACGGAACCACGAATACCAACAAATACCTTAGTCTTTATGAATATCACAGAGAGACGATTGGATCTCTCCCATTTTTCATAAAGACTAACTGCATCTGGAGTGCTAGTTTCAATGATAGTAAGTGATTCGTCTTTCCTTATAGCATAATCTATATCCATCCAACCTAAATGAAGAAGCACTCTCTCCTTTCATACCTTATAATTATCACCCCTTAATTTAGGAATGTCACACTTAACTTCAAAGATATTCACAAGTAAAATAATTGCAAAATTATTAATCATACATGCTCATTAAAGAAAAATATGAGCCCAAAAATTGTTATGTTTTACCAATGTAAATCATGCATGAATCCAGGAATCTAGTGACATATAATTTGCCTGTGAGCTAAAATTCTACTCAATTAGATCCATTTAATAAAAATATCAAATTATGTTCATTTTTGTAATTCTTGTGGGTAAATCAAGAAATATAACTTGATATTTTATCCTAATTAATCCTATACATATAACACAAATTCTTGTGGGTAAATTTTATTGTATAGATATATATATGATTAACTACAATTAATATTTACAGTGATGCATAAACTTAAATATATAAGTTTAATCAACTAAAGATGTTAAGGCTACTGCTTAAATAATTAAAATTATATGAATCACTTCACATTACTTTAATCATAATTAAAACTAAATATTGCATCAAATAATTAATAATGCAAATAAATCAAATAACAATGCACAAATTATTTAATCTACTTTTGCATGTATAGTTTTTATAAATTTATACATACAATTTTCAATTAATTACATATATAATGTGTGCAAATAGTTATTTCGCAAATAAGCAACTTTAATGTGCATAAAATCACATTATTTAATCTTACATGTCTAATTTAATACAAATATTAAACATGCAATTTTAAATGTATAATTCTTAATACATTAGACGTACAAATTTAAAATAATTAATATTCACAAAAAATATTAATTCCAGAGAAATTTTTATAATTAAAATCACAAAAATTAGGTTAAGTGCCTAATTAACTCAGCGATGTCCAAAACCACCATGCATCCCAATGCCTTCCGTCCTCCTGGCATGCATAACTTCTCTAATTGGCGCACCCTGCAACATAATGTGCCACAACACAACCATGAAGTCCCGCATGCATACCAACATTCAGCTCCTCTTAAAAACATATCACATATGCATACGAAATACATGTCCAAAAACAAAATAGAGCATAACAGAGGATATGTTTAACAGACAAAGGAACCAACTCAGATGCAAGACAGAGGCATACACTAACACTTTGATACCAAATGTAAGTAAAATTCATATACAAGTATTTCACATATCACATACAAGTCCTCACGTATATATAAACATCATGTATGTATATACATATATATCAAAAACAGGCGGAAGCATAACTGAAACAATGAACACCATACCTTTAGCCATTGCAACCTGAAACCTCTATCCACTGATTCAATCCCACTATCGAATGAAGTGTTTATGAATCTTCTAACCTGTCAAACTCTCAAGTTAATGGTGTAAACTTTTCTAAAACGAAAGCAGAAGGTTAGGGACCCAAAAACAACACACAACTGTCCATATATTGTTTTGCCCATTACAAAGGGAATGGAAAACAACAGACCATCACATCATTTCAGAAACGTTGTGATGGTTATGAATCATATGGACTATATATACACAAGAGTATTCCAATAGTAAATTTGTGAATGAAATGCTTTACAAGTTCCTATGTGATGCAAAGAGGAAATTTATGAAAAATATAGTGGTGTCTGATCCTCAATGGATGCTTTTCTTTTGGGTTATAGTTACACGCTATTAATTTGTCAGAAATTGAATACAGATGGGTACTTATGTTTGAGTTTCTCTGAGCATTATCATCTACTTCATGGATTGGGGTGAGAATCTTTCTTTTCTTTTCTTCTTTGCCTCCCTCATCGATCTGTAACTTGGGTACATTATTTCAGTGTATGAAGACTATCAGATCTTTATTTTTTATTATTTAAGAAAAATATTGCATTTTATGTTACAGTCAATGCTCTGCTACTAGTAAATCTTTTGTTAAAGAGAAGTTTTGTTAATGTTCAACCTTAGTTTTCTATTAATATATGAAAAACAAGAATTCAAAGCACTTAAACTTCTGGTGGAGGTTGAATTTCTTAAATCCTTTAAAATTTGTGGAAGTTTGAAACTTAAAATAACATTATTGCTTCAATCTATAATCATTTTTGCTCATATTTAGACTAAAATTGAAGTTGATATGTTATTTAATCTCCTTATATGCTTTTATTATTATCCATTCACTAAACTCCGATAAATTCCCGTTTGATCTTTTGTAGTTATATATAATAATGAGCTAAAACCATTCAAGTTAGTGAATCTATTCAATTTTAAGTGTGCATTTTAGCAGACTTTAACTAACAAAATTCAAGCTCATTACTTAAGAATGCAAATGTTTGCTGGGTTGTTCCATTACAATGGATCGTTGTGAGTAATTATGATAAATATACTTTTATTTGTATAAGTAAACTGTATAGCACAATATATTTACGATTTTTTTAATTTTATAAAATTGAGGAATTATTTTATAATTTTAAAAGATTACCTGAAATGTATTTGGTATTGACTAGTTCTAGTATTACACTATGCCAAAATCAAAACTAGTACTAAGCTCAATATGATATTACAATATTGTTTAATTTTATACATTTAAAATTTAGTCTTCTATTATACAATTTATTATATTAATTATATTTTTTATTAGGAGTTAATATTAAATAATCAAATGAATTTTTATTTATTTAATAATAAAATTAGATTATAGAAAAGTTAAATAAAAACTAAAATTATTTCATATGTCATGAAAATAAATTAAAACCTACAGGTCTACTTTAGAAAATAAAAACAATTATTTAAATTTTTTTGAAAAATATTAAAAATTAAATAATGTTTTTTTAAATTTAAGAATAATATTGCTTATTTCCAAAAGGTTAACACGAGTAGTGTTCTAAACCAATAAAAGATACAAATCAAGCTTTTAAGCCTAATTGAAAATACCCAACTAAATTTAATAGAAATTTAACAAAATGAAAAACCGTTAAAGGCATATGACATAGTTGGAATAAACTGACATGAAAGACATAATCACTTAACCTAATATTAAGATGTTGGTTTATGTCATATAACCAATCGGTTAGTTGTAGTTTAGTGACATTATTATTTAAAGACATTTTTTATCTTATACATATTTTGATATATATGATAAAGTTTATGAGATAAGTATAAATTGCAAATGATGTTATAATAAGATCATAATTATGAGATTAATATTGTATTTATATATTATCTCTAAATTGTTCGTGGTTATTATTCTATTAAGACTGAACATTAATAGAGCATAAAAAGATTAACACATATAATGTTTCTTTCTTATGAAATAACTAGTCAATCTAGACTAAAATATGGAGATACTTAAAAAAACTTGTAGGTGCTTGTTAGAGATTGAACTAGTCCATATGAGAAATCCAGTTGGATCATTATTTGTATATTTGTGGAAATTCTCATTCTAATGATTATATAAGTGATCCTTTAACTTGAGATCTCTAAAGTATCTCGTATAAGGATTGTTATATTTTGATATTACTTATAGCCTATTCTAGTCAATGGTAGCACATCGACGATCATTTAATATAGTAGGAACTAAATAGAGATAGTTGAGTGATCAATATAAGATTCATTACCCTTATGTAATTAGGAAGTATGTTCTATTGTTCTCTATTATTATTGATTTGAGAAATCTTTAGCCAAGTTGGGATGAAACTTTCAAAATATTTTTTAATATCATTAATTGAATCAATTACTAATAATGGGACTAAATAGAGTTAAAAAAAATTCCATGCTCTATATCTAATCAAAATTTGTATAATGAAAGGATTCAATTATACCAAAAAAATCATACGTGAAAAGACTAGTCAAAGCTATGGTGATATTCCTAAATATTTGGGTGAATGATTCATTTATGGATGCTAATATTGAAAAATGAATGTAAATTGTTTAATTAGAGAAATAAAGAGAAATTAAAGAAGATTAACTTATTTAATCCTAAATATGATTTAAGGTTATAATTTATATTCATTGTCAACATGTTTAAGGACCTAATGAGTCACTCACAAAGAATAAGTTGAAGAGACAAAAAATCTTTTAACCAAGTTTAACTTGATTGTAAAGTTTGAGAACTTTATGATTAAATATGAAATGTTTAATAAATAAGGATCAATATAAGATGGTGAATGTTATTTAAGCATAATTCATTTTTAATTAGAATTAATATTAATTATACTATTTGATCAAATTTGCGTGATTATTATTGATTCAAAAAATTAAGACTTAAAACTATCAATTAAGGTCTGTTTTAATATTTAAAAATTAAAATTAATTACCTTTGTTTTTAGTTTTCTAGAAAACCACACCTCCCACACTTTTTTTTAAGATATATGGAAACACAATTAATACACCTCAAATGTGTTATGCTCCCTCTTTTGTAATTGATTTTAATATTTTGCCTCTAATTTGTTCATTGTGTCTAGAAACCTAAAATATGCCTCTTACATATTTTATGGATTTGAAAATTGGAAAACCATTACATGTGTTTCGAGTTATAATGATTGAAATCTAAAAATTTAATGCATGTTCTTTGAATATGAATATGGATTTTTGTTGCTTTTGTGGTTTCTAGAAAATATATTATGCTTATTCCCTTTTGTTTTTAGAAAACTCATTGCATGATCCCACTTTGGATTGAATTTAGATTTGTAACACTTGGTTTTGGAAAACTTTGTTTAAGAGTAAGCATATGTGTTGGAATTTGGAATCAAGAGCAACGGCTGACATCATCAACGATGCAAGTGCCATTAATAAGGGTAATGCCAACGATTCGACTAGTGGCGACAGTCACCAATGATGAGAGCGTAAGATGCGATGAAGGAGAAGAAAAGATAAGAGGAGGAGATGATTAAGATGGACCAATAATGGAGGACCCTAGGTGAAAACTACTAGAGACAAAGAAGTGGGAGGTAATAGAGAAGAACCAAGGGTTTTATCTTAAATTAACCTTTTTAACCTGAGTAGGTTTTACCTTATATTAACCTGAATATATTTTATCTTAAATTGATGGGTTCTACTTAACTATATTTGTATAATTTTGATGATTCTCTCATGATCATATAAATTTAGAAGCAAAGTTAGGAATAACATATATGAAATGTTTTAGAAAAAGTTGTCACTTAATGGATCTAAAAGTCACATAAAATGTGATTGATAAGCATGTTATCTACCTAATTTAAATTTAGTTAGTTTGTTGAGTGACTCAAGATTAACTAAATTTGAATGGGACCCTAGCTCACTAGAAAGATTGGAGTAATCTTTTTGAATAGTAGTGAGGGCTATTATTTAGAATAAAATAATGAGAGTAACCAAATACTTGCTTTTTTTACATTCATATTTCATTCTGAGTAGGAAATTACCTTTACTTAATATAGTTGATACTAAGCTATTAGTGAAACAAATTTCTTGGGTGTAGTTTATGTTTGAGAAAAATTCTCGAAGTTAGATAGAAAGGTTGTATATTCATTATGCAATTTTTCTATTAATTTATATTGAGGATTTGGTAACAAAGTTTTAAAGATATGTCAAAATCATAGAGATGATAGAATGTAATGGTATTTTGAGTTAACTAATGGCTTATAAACTTTAATGGCATCATAGAAGACTTATATCAACACTATAATAGCCTAATGCAAATAGTTGCATAAAGTAGAGCTTAAAGATATAGTACTTTAAAGGAATTGTTCCATTTAATTTAGCCTACTAAAAGTATAAACATGGATTACAATTAAAGGAATTTGCTATAGTATGATAATAGTTGTTATTATAAGAAAAATGAATACATGACTTTTCTTACCTATACATGATATAAAGTTCATATATATTTCTAATTCATACTTTTGAGTTTTTGATATTGAATATGGATCTAAGATTATTACAATGTTCAAGGCATAATAAAAAAAATAGATTGTTAAGTAAAGTTAGTTGATCCAGGTTTATAGAAATAGTTTGAATGTGATGGATCAAGGAGACTTATGCTTAACATAAGTGGAAAGAATATAATGTTGGATAACTAAGACTATCATTTATATCATGTTGGTTAAATCAACATAATGAGAATCATATATTACGTACAAGGATAAATGTATTCATTTAATTATAAATTGTATGAAACTTGTGAAAATTATTAGGTTAAAGAAAAACCAAATCAATCTTTAGTGAAAGAATGATGATGGCACTAAATTCTCAAATCTTATATTTGTGATGTGTTGGATGTGATAACAATTTATAAAAGGATGATGACTGTATTTCATTATATTACTAATGTCTTTTTATAATAAAATCATATCTATTAATGGAATAAATTTTAAGTAGAAATTAAGCATTAAAAATGATGAAGAACTTCGATGAGATCAATGTAATGAGATATAAACTTTTTTTTTATCTATAAGGAATAAGATTATCTAATGAATATCTCCACAACCAAATTCTAGAAGAGTATAGATTTGTGTAAAGAGGTAAATACAATATGAGATATTATATAATGC
>JAOQMP010101538.1:0-30343 GCA_027563575.1 Erythroxylum pedicellare
AAACCTCAAAATTTTAATAGACAATCTTAAGCACTTACATATGCTTAATATCAACCCTCAAATTTAGATATATCTTTGGATAAAATTGTTAAAGCCTTTCCTAATAATACTTAACAATTTTAATAGGAAACAAGGATAAGCCTTCAAATTTTAAGAAATCAGATAACATAATTAGCCACCTCTATTAGTAAATTGGAATTGCAAGCATAAAAAAATTACCTTCACAAATAATGGTGAATCATAAAAAGAATTTAAGTGTAATAACATTGAGAAGTGGGAAGGAAATTCAATCAAACTCTCCTTTACAATAAAGGTAGAAAGGCATGAGGAAGTAGAGAAGAGTGATGAATCTCCACCCCAAGATGCAACAAAGGTAAAATCTAATTTTTCTTTGCCTAGTCTAATGCATGTGTACCTCCTTTCCCTTCTAGGTTGGCTAAATCAAAAGAAGAGGAATATGGAAAAGATATTAAAGACCTTTATAAAGGTGGAAATCAATATACCTCTACTTGAAGCCATTAAGTAGATTCTAAAAACAAATACAAGGAAGTTGAAGGATAAAAAGAGAAAAGTTTTGGATAAGAATGTATTAGCTATGATAAATAAGAAATTAACATAAAAATGCAAAGATCCAGGTATGTTTACACTTCCTTATGTCATTAATGATAAGGAAGTTAAGTAGGCCATGCTAGACTTAAGTACATCTATTAATGTTATGCTATACTCGATTTACTAAGCTTTATAAATTCTTTGCAAGAAACTATTATGATTATTTAGCTAGTTGACTGTTTTTATGTGCATCCTATTGGTATTATAGAGGATGTTTTCGTTCAAGATAATAGTTTGGTATTTCTATTAAGTTTGATGGAGAGATAGTGAAATTTAATATTTTTGAAGCAATGAAGTACTCTAGTGATTGCCATTCTATTTATCAAACGGATATTATTGACTCAATTATTTAAGATATTTTGAAAGAAGAAAGCATTGATAATAAGTCAGAGTTTAATGTTAAAGTTAGAAGTGAATGAGTAAGTTGATGAAACTTGCAAAGTTACAAAATTATTTCTATATTTAAATCTCTAAAGATAAAATTTGAAGTCTTAACTATTCACATAAAATATATCTATTTGTGTAAGGGAAAGTCACTACCTACAATCATCTAAAAAAGGTTGACTAAAGAGTAAAAACAAAGGCTAGTAGCACTTCTAAAGGAGTATAAAATTGTAATTAGTTGGATTATAGTTGATATAGAATGCATAAGTCTAATGATTTTCAAGAATATGATTCTTTTAGAAGAAAATGTTAAGTCAATAAGGGAACCATAAAGGTGACTCAATCCTACAATGAAAAAGGTAGTAATGAAAGAGATTCTAAAGCTTTTGGATGTAGGAATAATCTATTCGATTTTCAAATAATGAGTGGTAAGCACAGTTCATATTGTTCTAAAGATATCTAGGCTAGCAGTGATAATAAACAAAAATGATGAGTTGTTAGGGAGGGTACAAAAATGGGTGGTGAATGTGTATATCTTTTAGAAGGATAAATTTGGCTACTATATAAGATCACTTCCCATTACCCTTTGTAGATCAAATGTTAGAAAGGCTTGTTAGTAAATCCTTTTTTAACTTTTTAGATGGTTTTTTAGGGTACTATAGATAACAATTGCTCAAGAAGGTGAAGAAACGATTACCTTTAAATGCCGTTTTGGAATATATATTTTTAGGTGAATGCCCTTTGTTTTTTGTAATGCTCCAGGTATCTTTAAAGGTATATGATGAGTATTTTTCTAATTTTATTAATAATTGCATTGAAGTATTCATAGATGATTTCATTACTTATGGAGATTCATTTGATGATTATGTAAATCATTTATATAAGGTTATCAAATGAAGCATTGAAACAAATTTGGTGTTGAACTATAAAAAATGTCATTTTATAGTTGATTAAGGCAATGTTTTGGGACATATGATTTGGAGCATAGAAGTTGATAGAGCAAAGGTTGATTTAATTATTGAACTGGCCTTACCTTATAAATGTTAGGGAAGTTTGATCTTTTCTTGGATATTTAGGATTTTATTGTGGGTTTAAGACTTTTTAAAGATTGGTACACTATTTTCAAAGTTGTTACAAAAGATATTCCGTTTGAATTTTGGAAAGAATGTTAAGATGCTTTTAATAAGCTCAAGGCATTATTAACAAGTATGGATACTATTCAGCCACCAAATTGGAATTTATCATTGAGATTATGTATGATGCTAGCAACTATATAGTGGTAGTTGTTTTATTCCAAAGGATTGGAAAGCAAAATCATGACATCTATTGTGCCTCAAAGACATTAGATGCTGCATAACGCAATTGCTATATAACTTAAGAGGGACATTTAATAATTGTTTTTGCTTTAGATAAAATTTAGATCTTATTTGCTTAGCTCCAAAGTTATCATGTATTTTAAATACGTAATATTGAAGTAACTTTTGGTAAAAAAAAAGAGTTCAAATCGAGTTTTATATGACAGATTTGGATACTTTAAGAATTTGATTTGGTAATAAGAGATCAAAAAAGGAAGAGGAAATTTAGTGGCAGCCCATCTGAGGAGGTTTGTAAGGGATGAAGATATTTTATTTTTAAAACTTTTCCTAATGACTAATTATTTTAAAAGAATGTTACAATTCTTTGATACATATAACTTGTTAATTATTTAGTTACCAGAACTATACCTAAATATATTAATAAGTTTAGGAAGGAAAAGATAAGGAATTGTGAAAAATATTATGTTTGGGATGAACCATAATTGTGGAAGTTTTTCTCCGATAAATTTTTTAGACATATATGCCAAAGAGTGTATACCATTTTCTTTTAGCTTTTTGTCACAATCATATATACGGAGGACACTTTGGTTCTAATCATACTGTTAGAAATGTTTCAGATAGTGGTTTGTATTATGAAACTTTGTTTAGAGATGATCACTTGTTTTTAGAAAAGTTGTGATAGATGCCAAAAGACAAGTATATTGTATTATAAAAATAAAATTCTTCAAACTTGTATTCTTATAGTTGAGATATTTAATATATGTGACATTAATTTTATGGGCCTTTTTCCTTCATCTCGTGGTTTTTCTTATATAATGTTGGTGATTGATTATACCTCAAAGTAGGTGGAAGCAAAAGCTACCAAGATTGATAATTTTGTAATTGTGGTAGGTTTTATAAAGTCTTAACATTTTCAATTCATTCAGAGTTCCAAAAGCTATTATTAGTTATCATATGAGATATTTTTACAATAGAGTAGTAGTAACCTTGTTTAAAAAGTGTAGAGTGCGTCATTGAGTAGCCACCATATATCATACAGAAATGAATGAACAAACATAAGTATCAAATAGAGAAGTAAAATCTATTTTAGAGAAGACAACAAATCCAAAAAGCGATTAGAGCTTATATCTAGACGATGCTCTTTGGACTTACTATATAGCCTATAAAACACTAATATGAATGTCACATTATTAACTGGTTTTTAATAAAGCCTAAAATTTACCTGTGGAGATTAAACATAAAGTTTACTAGGCAGTGTAGTGTTGCAACATAGAATTAAGCATACCTAAGAAGGCAAGAAAATTTCAATTTCAAGAATTTGAGAAACTAAGGATGGACGCTTATGAGAATTCGAGAATTTATAAAGAGAAAACCAAAATGTTCCATAATAATATAATTTTGAGAAAGCAATTTGAGATTGGAAAGAAGATGTTATTATATTATTCTCAATTAAAGCTCATGTCAGGTAAGTTCTTGATGGATTGGTCATTTTATAATTACTAATGTATTTCCTTATGGTGTAGTTGACAAGTCCCTTTCCTGATGACTAGGCAACCTACCCGATACCCCATGAAATCAGTGTCTAGTCCAACTAGAGAGTTCCCCTGGACCTAAGTCTTTTCCCTTTTCTTCGCAATATTTTAAAATCAATATAAAGAAAAGAAAAAGAATACCAGTGGAAGTTTGTAAAAGTAGCCTTCATTAAAAAATTTGGCAGCATAACAGTTGTTATTTAATAAAACCAAAAATTTTAGGTTCTTGGAAAGCAATTCAAAACACTTCTATCCACTAAACCAAAGCGCCACTGCTACTTTTAGACTTCAAGTCCATTATGAAACAATCTCAAAGGGTCAAACACATTCATGCATTTAGTTAAAGAAAAGAACATTTATAAATAGCCAAATTTTCACAAAACCAAGATCAGGATATATTTATGAAAATGATGAACTAACGACATACCACAAGCTAAACAACAATTAATATACATGTGCATCACATTTCTATACCAATTCAGTTCATGTTCAAATTCCATTATCGTGCCAATTCAGTCCATATGCAATTTTAATTCAGTGCCATCTCAAAGCATATATATAAACCTCACAAAAATTTGCTTTCAAATTCAAATAGCAACATCAATGAACTTATTCATAAACATACTTTTCATGATAAAATAGAAGCCATTTATCTTTCATAAAGTCTGTTTAAAGATTCACTCACAGTTTTGCACACTTATCACCAAGCACACTCACTTGTTCGGTGACTCCTCTTTACCTATATAAAATGCATTTTGCTTAGGCATTTATTTCCAAATTAGGAAATAAGACATTAAAACTATATATTCGGTTTAACTGAACTTGAGATTTGTATTTTATTGTGTAACACATAAACTAATCATATTTCTGCTTACTTCTGTAAGCTAACTTATTGGTCAACCATTTCCAAATCTAACTTCAAAAGTCACTTAAGTAGCATATTTTAGATATTCTAACTTAGCAAATCCTTCAAAACACAATCTCACCTAATTTAAGTCACCATATTACAATCATGCATTATGAGTCACGGTTATGACCCATGGCCAGAATCTGTACCTCTACTTGTTCCTTATTTTTCACATAGTGAACGTTTAAATTAGGTTTTGAGGTCTTCTAGACATTTATTCCTCTATGTCTCTAGTTTCGACATCATCATAAATCATGCCATTTCAACTTCTAAATAATGAAAAATCTAGCAAATATCACAAGCAATTTCAACAAAGGGGCAGTATCAGGTTACCACTTTCGATCTCAATTTTCAATATCATTCATCTAGAATTAGGTCTAGGTCTCTTCTAGAGATTTTTATTAATATGTCTTAGGTTTCAGAGCCAATTTTAATCACTCAATTTGGAGATCTATAGGTTGAGTTATGGCTAAAACATTGGGATTACTTAAATTAAGACAGAATCCCACTAGATTTTCCTCTCTTGTCATATTCAACTAATTCTATACAAAGAAACATCAA
This sequence comes from Erythroxylum pedicellare, assembly GCA_027563575.1. Lineage (NCBI taxonomy): Eukaryota > Viridiplantae > Streptophyta > Magnoliopsida > Malpighiales > Erythroxylaceae > Erythroxylum > Erythroxylum pedicellare. The sequence continues at coordinate 5,310 of JAOQMP010101538.1, forward strand.
AGTAATACCAAGACAACATTGATCTTAACAACATCCATCTCACTAAAGAAAACCCATAAAAATTACGAATTTAATCTAGGAAACTTCCCACTTTTTCCTCCTAATCTCTTAGGAAATTGGTGAACAGCAATCCTAGGTCAAGATTTCTTCAATTTTTACTACAAATCCATAAAAAATTGCACCTTTCTTCTTCCTCTTCTCCTTGGAAAAATTGTCCCTCTGTCACTCTTCTTTTCTCTCTTTCTTTTTGGTTCTCACGAAAACTCCTTTCAAATGAACCAAAATTTGTCTTCTTTTGCCTTTTTATGCTACTTTAATACTTTACACATCATTTTCTGATTAACATCTTAAATGACTCATCATCATCTAATTTAATGTTTCTTAAACCATATGGAGCCTTTTAATTTTTCAATAAATGTGAGTCATTTAAAATTTATTAATTAACTCTATTTATGTAGAAATAACAATTTGCCCTTTCATGGATTACTACGCCTATAAACTAGATTAAATCCCGAAAATATTCCACAGCCATCTCACCACCAAATTAACCATGGGATACTTTAATTAGGATCAATACTTAGTAATTAGATGCCTACAAAATTTTGAATGTGCTTAAAATCATTAATATCCATTATTTTCCAAAAAGGGCATTTTTGTCCTAAACTTATAAAATTCCCGAAATTCATCCGATTGGACTTGTTTTCGATTCGTTTCAATGTCATTTGACTCTAATACTTATTTTGGGTATTTTCACTTTTTGGGGGGGTTGGGTCCTCAAAATCCTTTTCAAGTGGAAATACTATTTACCCAGCTTCACTATTCATCTATGAATAATATTAACCCATAATAAAATATATAAACCAATAGAAGGGAAAGTTCAGGGTTTTACAACCACCACTCCTTATAAAAAAATTTCATCCTTAAAGTTTAACTAAGCATACCTGTTTGAAAGAAATGAGACTATAATGTACGCATTTGCCACTTAGGCTCCCATCTAGCTTCCTCTATCACGTGGTTCCTCCACAGTACCTTAACCAATAGAATGGTCTTGTTACGCAGAACTTGTTCTTTATGGTCGAGGACCTGTATTGGTTCTTCCTCAAAAGTCAAATCTTCTTTTAGGTTCACCGGTGGTTTTATGATTACATGAGATGGATCAGTTAGATATTTGCGAGGCATAGACACATGGAATACATTGTGAATCCTTGCAAGTTCACCTAGTAACCTCAATCGATATGCCACTAGTCTAATCATTTCCGTAACTTCATACGATCTTATGTAACTCAGACTTAGTTTACCGTGTTTCCCAAATCTTAATATGCCTCTCCAAGGGGAAATCTTAAGAAACACCTTATCTCCAATTTCAAACACAAGATCTCTACGGCAATTATCTACACAACTTTTCTGTCTATCTTGGGCAATCTTTAATCTATCCCAAATAATCTGGACTTTTTCTATTGCCACCTACACAAGTTTGGGAGCTATTAGTTTTCTTTCTCCTACCTCATCCCAACATATTGGAGTTTTGTACTTTCTTCCATAAAATGCCCCATAATGGGCCATGCTAATGTAGGGCTGATAATTGTTATTGTCGACAAATTCTATCAATCGTAGGTGGGTATCCCAACGCCCTTTGAATTCCATGACACAGGACCTAAGCATGTCCTCAAGTGTCTGAATAGTTCTCTCTAATTGACCATCCGTTTGAGGGTGAAATGCAGTGCTAAACTTCAATTGCGTACCCAAGGCTTTCTATAAGTTAGGCTTGAATTTGGATTTGAATCTAGGGTTGTGATCTAAAACAATAGAGGTTAGTGCACTTGGAGCCTGACTATCTCATCCACATAAAGCTAGGCTAATTTATTTAACGGGTAATCATTTCTGATCAGAAGGAAATATACATACTTTGTTAACCTGTCCACGATCACCCATATAGTGTTGTGCCCCCTCTGACTCCGTGGAAGCCCTACTATGATGTCAATAGTAATCTTTTCCCACTTCCATTCTGGGATTGGGTAGGGTTGCATCATTCCTGCAGGTTTATGATGTTCTGCTTTAACTTGTTGATAGGTTAGACATTTAGAAACAAATTATGCTATTTCCTTTTGCATTCCTCTCCACTAATAATGTTCTTTAAGGGTATGGTACATTTTTTTGCTATTTAGATGCATAGTAAAAGCTGAGGAGTGAGTTTTTTCCTCTAAGAATTCTTTCTTCAGATCCTCCATATCTAATACACACAATCATTGTCCCCTTTTCATAGTACCATCTTCTTGGATGGTAAATCCCTCTGCCCATTCCTAACTTCATTTCTCATCAACTGGGGATCTTGTTTATGTATCTCTCTAACCTAGTCCAACAAAATGGGGCAAACATGAAATCTAGACACTAATGCTCCTAAGTTTTCCATATTGAATCTAACTCTTGGTGATCTCATTTTCATTAGAAATGGAAGGTATATTGTCTTCAGTTGTGCTATTGAGCTAGGCGGTCTCCTACTTAAGACATCAGCCACTACATTGGATTTTCTAAGGTGGCACTCCATTTTACAATCGTAATCTTTAATTAATTCCAACCATCTCCTCTGCCTCATGTTTAGTTCTTTCTAAGTTAACAAATATTGTAAACTCTTGTGATCTTTGAAATTTTTACAAGGAACACCATACAAGTAGTGCCTCCATATTCTTGATGTAAAAAACACCGTTGTTGGCTCTAGGTCATGAGGGGATAGTTTTGCTTATGTTTCTTTAATTGCCTAGAAGCATAGGCTATAACCTTTTCATTCTGCATGAGAACACACCCTAATCGCTGTCTCAAAGCATTATTATAGGTCGTAGAGCCATCACTTCTCGTCAATAATTTAAGAACAGGAGTTATTGTTAATATTTCTTTTAATTCATCAAAACTTCTCTAACAGGCATCTGGCCACTAAAACTTCTCCTCTTTCCTTGTTAACTTAGTCAGTGGGATAGCTAATTTGGAAAATCCTTCAACAGATTTCTTGTAGTATCCTGCCAACCTAAGGAAACTCCTGAATTCTATCACTTTAGTGGGAGGTCTCCAATTAGTAATAGCTTCAATCTTCTGGGGGTCCACACTAAGTCCTTCAGCTGATATGACATGACCCAAGAAAGTGACCTTATCAAGCCAAAACTAGCACTTACTGAACTTAGCATATAACTGGTGCTCTCGTAAGGTCTATAAAGTTGTCTGAAGATGTTCTGCATGTTCCTCCCGATTGTCAAAATACACTAATATGTCATCAATAAAAACAATTAGGTACTGTTCATCAAATCCATAAAATCTGCTGGAGCATTTGTTAATCCAAAAGGCATAACCAAGAATTCATAATGCCCGTACCTAGTCCGAAAGGCAGTCTTTTGGACATCTTCACTGTAGATTTTCAACTAGTGATAGCCTAATCTTAGATCAATCTTCGAATACATCCTGGATCCTTGTAGTTAATCAAATAGATCATCAATCCTTAGGAGGGGATATTGGTTACAGATTGTCACCTTATTCAGCTGTCTGTAGTCGATACATAACTTTAAACTCCTATCCTTCTTTTTAATAAAGAGGACTGGAGCTCTCGAAGGGGAAGCACTAGGTATCACAAAACCCTTATCTAACAAGTCCTCCATCTGTACTTTCAACTCCTTTAACTTCGCTAAAGCCATTCTGTACGGAGTCATAGAGATTGGTTAGGTTCCTGAAGTTAACTCTATCCCAAACTTGATCATCCTATCCAGAGGTAATCTTGGAAGATCCTCTATAAATACATCGAGTAACTCTCTAACCATCGGAATATCTTCAAATTTCACCACATCTTTGCCTTGTTCAATCATATGAGCTAGATATCCTTGGCATCCTTTACTGAGCATTTTTTTAGCCACCACAATGGTAACTATATTTGTGGGTTCGTATTCCACGAAATGTTACCTCTGGATTCCCCAACTGACTTAATATAACCTCCTTTTTAGAATAATCCACTACTGCATGATGTGTGGATAGCTAACCTATTCTGAGAATAATATCAAAATCTCAGATGTATAATATAATCAGATCTACCGAGAACTCCTGACCATCAATCATTACATTACTGCCAATAAACACTCTTTTAGCAAAAGTGAGTTTCCAGCTAAAATGGAAACTATTATTCCACTATCTAACCATTAAGGTTCCACATCCAATTTTGCAAAAAAATTCAGTGATATAAAAGAGTGTGTAGCACCGGGATCTATTAAAGCATAAGTATCATGCTCAAAAACAGAAATCATACCGGTGTCTACATCTGGTGTGATGGTTTCTTCTTGCTGAGGAGCCACAAAAACTTGAGTTTGCATGAGGGGTTTACCTGCCTGCCCTATAGGGGTTGCTCCCCTACTTCCTGAACCTCTGCTGGATGCAAAAAAACTCGACCCTTTGACTTGAGAACCTGGATCCCCCTGTCTAGAAACGCCTCTAACTTGTGAAGGTGCTGAAGATCTCACCACTGATCTGTTTGCAATAATCAACTTAGGAAAATCTCTCTTAAAATGGTTGATATGCCTCGACTGAACCTCCGACCACCGATCCATCTTGACTTGCTTCTTCTTACTGAACCTTGAGATGAGCTAACTGATGTATTGCATTTCTGTTCTGATCTCACAATTTGGGTGATCATCATTATATTTCTTTCCACCTTTATTGCAGCTTCCACTAACTCCCCATAATGTGTCTGTAAGGCTAGAGACAAATGAATCCTCAACTTGGGTTTCAAACCTATAACAAACCTCTTACACTTCTGCTCTTCACTATCAGCGATAAATGAAACATGTTTGATAAGCTCTGAAAATTTCTTCTCATATTCTGTCACTGACATTGCACCTGCTCCAGACAGAAGAATTCCTCTACTCGTGCATCCTTGTAACTCTAGGGGTAGAACCTATCAGTAAACTCTCTCTGAAAATTAGACCAAGACACCCTATTTGGATGATGTCTCTTATAGCTTCCCACTAATCCTTTGCCTTGCCTCGAGGAGGAAGGTGGAAAATAACACTATTTATGCATTTGTACATCCTACAACTCAGTATATCTTTATAATTCGGTCTAACCATGCAAGTGCACTCTTTGTATCTCCACTCCCATCAAAAGGCTTCGTGCCCAGTTTACACATCCACTCTATGGAACATTCAGAAGTTTCTCAACTTTTATGTGACTCTTGCATCACCGCGACAAATATCTGAGCCATCTGCTCTATGGTAAAATTTCCCCCAGTTGGTTCTCCTAGCCCTAACGGTTGAGAATGGGGTTGATTTATAAAGGTACTCGCTGAGTTTGGCAAGTGTTCCTCTTCCCTTCCTAGTGGTGCCTCAGGTGTAGGAGCTATTGGTGTTGCCCTACGGGGACATCCACGACCTTGTTTTTGCATCATATTATGCATTTGGCAAATTGCAAATGTGTAAGAATTTCATGTCTTAAACTATATGCATGAAAATCAAAACATTTTACAGGTCACCTCACTTTGAAAACAGCATCAAAAGCATTTTGCAAATGCATTAAATAGAAAGGGGTAACTTGGCTCTGATACCAACACTGACAAGCTCCTTTTCTGATGAGTAGGTGAGTTACCCTGCACCCCACGAAAATGCTCCAGTCGATGTCCAGTCTAACTAGAAAGTTCCCCTAGAGCTAATCCTTTCCCTTTTCTTCAAAATATTTTAAAATCAATATAAATAAAAAAAGGATTAGCAGTGGAAGTTTATAAAAGTAATCTTCATTAAAAATTTTGACAGCATAACAATTGTTATTTAATAAAACAAAAAATTTTAAGTTCCTAAAAAGCAATTCAAAACACTTCCATCCACTTAACCAAAGCACCACTGCTACTTCTGGACTTGAAATCCATTCAGAAACAATCTCAAAGGGTTAAACACATTCATGCATTTAGTTAAAGAAAAGAATGTTTATAAATAACCATTTTTCACAAAACCAATATCAAGACATATTTACGAAGATGATGAACTATAAGTAAAACATTTACAATCTATCTTTACACAAAAGATGTTTAAAACATGTTCATAATTATGCAATACATGTAAAATAAATGCATAAGTGAAATTGCCTACATAGCCGCACATGATGAAGGTAGCTACTCAAATGGTGGAGTCTTGGCTACTAAAATTCCTGAGCATGCACCTGGAAGGTTAAAATTTAAAAGGAGAACATAAAATAAAGGGTAAGGTAAACGAGCTCAGTGAGTGTTATAGTTTCTATTAAAACATTTATACAAAAATTAACCTCCAAGAAGAACAAAGATAATTTTCTTTTCTTTTCAAGCAATAACCAATGCTCTGAAAAAACAAATTCATATAATCAATGCACATATAAAACACAATCAAGCTCCACTTTTCTTATCAATGCACATATAAAACACAATCAAGCTCCACTTTTCTTATAAGGTAAACAGAGATGGCAATCGATAGTTTCATGAACTTTTTCTTTTAAATTTTTCCTTGCCATTTGGTGTCGTTAGGTGTAAGGTCACGAAGCTGGTTCTGCATTGCTTACCCGTGCTTGGCTAATCTCTAGTAACGAAGCCGGTTCTGCATAGCTTACTTATAACAGTGTTGACACTACATATAAATTAGTGGTTATAGAGCTGGTTCTGCATCGCTTACCTGTAACAATGTTAACACAATATATACTCCATACGTGCAGAGGCAACTTACAAGACATACTCAGAGACACGACACCACCTACCGTTAGGGGCACACACTCCCCCTAGACTTTGCAATGCACGTTAGGACGTACTCTAATCGGTATAATCATATGTATAAGGAGACCTAATGGTGTACCACAGGCTAAACAACAATTAACACATAGGTGCACCACATTTCTGTACCAATTCAGTTCATGTTCAAATTCCATTATCGTGCCAATTCAGTACATATGTAATTTCAATTCGATGCCATCTCAAAGCATATATATAAATCTCATAAAAACTAGCTTTCAAATTTAAGTAGCAACACCAATGAACTTATTCATAAACATACTTTTCATGATAAAATAGAAACCATTTTTCTTTCATAAAATTAGTTTAAAGATACACTCACAGTTTTGCGCACTTATCGCCTAGCACACTCATGTGTTCGGTGATTCTTCTTTACCTACACAAAATGCATTTTGCTTAGGCATTTATTTACAAATTAAGAAATAAGGCATTAAAGCTATATATTCGGTTTAACTGAATTCGAGATTTGTATTTTATCGTGTAACACGTATGCTAATCATATTTTTGCTTACTGTCGTAAGCTAACCTCTTAGTTATGACCCATGTCCAAAATCCACACCTCTAATTGTTCCTTAATTTTCACATAGTAAACCTTAAAATTAGGTTTTTAGGTCTTCTATACATTTATTTCCCTATGTCTCTAGTTTTTACATCATCAAAAATCATGCCATTTCAACTTCTAAATCATGAAAAATGTAGAAAATATCACAAGCTGTTTCAATACAGGGGCAGTATCAAGTTACCACTTGCGATCTCAAATTTCAATATCATTCATCCAAAAATAGGTATAGGTAGTTTCTAGAAAGTTTTAGTATTATGGCTTAGGTTTCAGGTCCAATTGGAATCACTCAATTTTGAGGTATGTAGGCCGAATTATGGCTAAAACATTGACACTAGGTTAAGTTAACCTAAGACAGAATCCCACTACATTTTCCTCTCTTGTCATATTCATCTAATTCTAATCAAAGAAACATCAAAGTAATACCAATACAACATTGATCTTTAAAAAATCCATCTCGCTTAAGAAAACCTATAAAAATTAGGAATTTAAGCTAGGAAACTTGCCACTTTTTCCACCTAATCTCTTAGGAAATTGGTGAACTCCAATCTTAGGTCAAGATTTCTTCAATTTCTACTCCAAATCCACCAAAAATTGCACCTCTCTTCTTCCTCTTCTCCTTGGACGAATTCTCCCTCTTTCTCTCTTCTTTTCAGTTCTTATGAATCCTCCTTTCAAATGAACCAAATTTTTTCTTTTATACTACTTTAATACTTTACACATATCATTTTCTTATTAACATCTTCAATGACTCATCATCATCTAATTTAATGTTTCTTAAACCATATGGAGTCTTACAATTGTCCAATAAATGTTAATCAATTAAAATTTATTAGTTAACTCTATTTATGTAGAAATAACAATTCGCCCTTTCATGGATTACTACACCTATAAACTAGATTAAATCTCGAAAATATTCCACTGCCATCTCACCACCAAATTGACCATGGGATACTTTAATTACGATCAATACTTAGTAATTAGATGCCTTAAAAATTTTGAATGGGTTTAAAATCATTTATATCCATTATTTTCCAAAAAGGGCATTTTTGTCCTAAACTTATAAAATTCCTAAAATTCATTCGATTGGACTTGTTTTTGATCCGTTTCAATGTAATTTGACTCTAATACCTATTTTGGGTATTTTCACTTTTTTGGGGGGTTGGGTCCTCAAAATTCCTATTCAAGTGGAAATACTATTTACCCGAATGTACTATTCATCTAGAAATACTATTCACCCAGAATAAAATATATAAACCTATAGAAGGGAAAGTTCAGGGTTTTACAGTAATGGAGATAAAGAGTTTAATTATTGGAAAGATTTTTAAGGTCTATGGATATAGATTGAAACCATTTCATGATGGTATGATGATCTCAAGTCTGATAGATATTAAATTGGAACTTCTTTGATATTTAGAAGATTAAGAAGAAATTTGTTCACCATAACATCATTAACCAATTATGCTTAAAGGAGGCAAGCTAAACATGATAATTTTTATTAGTTTTGTTTTATTTATTTATAGTTGTCATTTGCTTACTTTTGTATAGTTATTTAGTTTATTTAAGTGAAAATTTTGGTATGTTAGGTAGACTATTAAAGTTCATAAGGTGAGATCACACCTTATACAACTCAGCTTTTAAGATAACATCTACTAAGTTCCAAATTTCTAAAGTTTATAAGGTGAGATTATGCCTTGTGCAAAGTATGTTTAGGAGAACAATCCTTTAAAATCTAGAATGCTAAATTGAATAAGGTGAGATTAAACCTTATAAAACATAACTTTCTAGAACTAGATCCTTTAAACTCCATACTCTGAAAATGAACAAAGTAAAATCAAGCCTTATAGATATTAGTGGGCTAGTTTTTGGGAACTAATGGATTTTTTAAAAAGTAAAAAAATTACATTTTTTATATTTTATTCATTAGGAATTTTTATATTTAATTTTAATTAAAAAACACGAAAGGCCCTAAAAATTTTGTTCTCTTCTTTTTGGAAACTCATACTAGCCATCATCTGCTCTTATTTGTTGCCTCCTAGTTGTCACCTCTTCCTAACCATCAGCCTCTAAGTTGTCAATTCTCACGTTGATTCTTGAACGTGTTGTTCAAGCTTTAAAATTTATAAGCCCTTAAATACCGTAAGCGTATGGGTTGCGACTGTAATATAATAGGTGTCGATCCTACGAGGAGGGAGACTATTCTAATTCTATGTTATCTAAGACTAAGGAAATTGAAATAACATAAATAAAGTTTCACAAGACAAGTAAATTCAAGAAATTGAATGGCAAGAGTTGTAATTTAGAAATTAACAGAAAAAGAAATGAAATTTCTAGCATTGTAGAAATAAAGTGGAAATAAATCAAGAAAAATTAACCAAATTATGAAAAAGGGAATGTTACCTATCATTAATGCTAACCAAGTTGATTATGTGTTAACGAGGCATCGATTTTATACAATCCTAGGGTTGATTACTCTCTCTCTCGTTATAACCATTAAACCCAAATTTACAAACCCTAATTGGATTATGAAATCTGTAATCTCTTAATTAACAAAAGACTCACAATCCTAATTAGATCTAAATCACTCTAACAAACTATTGGGTTTTACACGAAATCTCTCTCCGTACAATTACCAATCTGATTAGTTATGGGTTTTATTGAATCACCTAACTCTCATTAATCTGATCCAATCATTTTTTATTCAGTTCACCCTCTCAGTTTATTATCGAATTATGCAAGAAATGCAAAAAATCACAATACCCAATTCAAATAACATAAAACCAATTTAGATAATATTAAATCAAAATAAAATCCCAAAGGAGAGTTTAGAATAACATCAATATTCCAAATCCTATCATCATACTATCCATCTTAATTCTAAATAAAATTGAAATGAAAAGGAAATAATTACTTGAAATAGATTATGGAAGGCAGCGACTTCGAAAAACCTCCTAATTTGGGAAGCACATCAAGTTAGCTTCGTCTTCCTCTTCCTTCTTCTTCTTTCTCTCTCTCGGTATTCTCTCTTTAGGGTTTCAAGTGTGGTTGCACGAAAAAGCTCCCTTTCCTCTTCACTTATTGTTCTTTATATAGTCATTTATGTTTTAGGTCTTCTGTCACGATTGTGGCATATAGGCCACGATTGTGGGCCAAACCGGGAGCTTCTATCATGATCGTGGCCTGCCTGCCATGATCGTGGGCCTGTGTTATGGCCTGAATTCCCTCCAAATCTCCTTTGTTCTTCGATATTGACCTTGAAACGCTAGCAAACACATTAAGATACCTCAAAAACAGAATATTTAAGCTCAAAAACTTTTACTAACCTATAAAACACTTTAAACAAAAATAATTAACAAACTAACGCAATTCTAACCTAAACACATACTAAATGATCGAATTAATGACTAAATACATATCAAACTATGCACTAAAATACGATGCAATTTACACTTATCACATCCACACACTTAAACATTTGCTTGTCCTTAAGCAAACAAAACAACAAACAGCACAAAAACAAAAAGCACCCATTGTAATAATGAGACAATAGCTTCAAATTTTTTAAAAAAATTTACTCTAAACACAATCATTTAAGTTGTTCCAAATTACTAACATGCAAAATCACGTCTAAAACCTCTGGACTAAATATACATATTAATCAAAATTAAATTTCAAGTCTATTCCCCCTTTCAATTGTAAACACGCATTAATAATTATTTGGTCAATCAATTCTGTAACTACACCTAAGTATGTTTTCATGAAAAGTTAAGCTACTTACAAGTTCGGTAGGTTTTATTATAAAACATTCTTTTTTTATTACTTTTTGTGGACATGGACTTAGTCATTTTACACAAAGGAAAATGTTGGTGATGAATATCAATCTAGTTACTCGATTAAGTCATGTTTTTAGTAAGTTGCTTGGTTGGAATGTCATTATAGCCTTTCTACGTTAAGGCACACATTTGTGATATATGTCGATCTGGTTACTCAGCTACATCATGTTCTCAACTGGCTACTAGCTCTATTTATAATCCAAAGGCCAACGGAATAGTTATTTATTTAAAATTTACAAACGCTTTTTCTTTTTGTAATAATGCCTACCTTGTTGCTTTAGCTACTCGTTTTCATGAAAAAAAATACTAGCAAAGCTACTTAGTCAAAAGACATAAAATTATGAATGGATGCGATAACTTATAAGGTGATAAATTAACACTGAATCCTAATTAACTTGCATATTTTAGCCACAAAATCACTAATTTAGTGAGCTAATGACTCTTCACAACCTAATAGATTATGTTCAAATTTAAATTGATTTCATTCCATTTAAGCCATCGATACATGCACACAATTCACAATAACAATATACAAAATTCACACTTAAAGAAAAACACACAACCCTCCCCACACTTGAACAACACATTGTCCTCAATGTGAGAAGGAGACAAACAAACGCACAAAAGGGGGAAATCAAACACAATATATGAAAAGCAAAAATAATAGTAGGAACTAAATGGGTTAGAACATGAACTCATGGTGATTGAGGTGGGGATGCTATCAGAGGTGGCAATTGTATGCCTTAGGCTTCAAAGTATCGATGAATCCAGTGTATATCCCAACTCTGATGTCGTTTTGTGCGGGGCATCTCTTTCATCATCGTAAAGTTTTCTGTAAGTATGTCTATAATTTTTTTGGTGTTGGCGGAGATTTTATCGAGCAACTTCTTCTAACCAATTTCTTCTGTTTCTTCTTCCTTTTCGGACTCCTCGCTAGTAAAGTCCTCTTTTGCCTGCTGAGGAGGAACTGCACTAGAACTTACCTGACTGGCCCTAATCTTCACATGAGATTTTTGGCTGATGTCTCAAAGTTCCATGTTATGGGACTTTAGGATTTCAACATGCCATAAGTGATGGTGATTTAGAAAATCAGGGAGGTGGATGGTTAGACCACTACAATCCAGGTTAGACCACTACAATCTACACTGTAGTACTCAACAATGGTGAAAACCAAGTAACCCATACCCAAATTATTGCGCCTCATACATAGAGTCACAATAATAGCATTCACAATACGTGTCAAGGTATTTTGATGTGTTTGTTAGTGTATGAAATCAAATGAAGAAAATCGAAGGAAGTTGGAGAAAGAATGGAAAAAAAGCTAGTGTCATTATCATCCTTATCACATTATAATAGGTGCTTGCCAGACATGGGGATCTCCTTCTATTCTCACTTTTGGAGGATCTTTTTGGACTTTTTAGCTTGGGTAAAACCTATTTTTTACCCTAAATGGCCTAGGAACTATATAATATCACAAAATGACCCTAATTAAGGAAGCCTCCATTTTCCACTTTGGAAAACAAGACATAGAAGAGAGAAGAAGGAAAGAAGAGAAGGAGTTGCAGGAGGTGTTGTTTAGCCACTCCAGCCATCCATTTCAAGTTATTTCTACATTCCACCTATAATTTACTTCATTTAATGTATGCTTTGGACATGAGGATGTTGAATATATTGTTAAGGATGTTCTAACTTCATTTTGGGATTGGTTCTTGAATCATTTTGTGATCTATTTGCTTTTGATGTTAATGAAATTGTTTAGTTGTTATGTTGTTTTTGTTTTTTGCATACTTTGATAACAAATCGAGAGATTGAATTGATAGTAACATAATTAGTTTAGGTAATGAGAATTAACAACCTAATAGAAAATATAAACATCAAATCGGTAATTATACGAAACCCGATTGTTTATTAGACTTCTTAAGAACTAATTGGAGACGTAAGCCATTTTTTGAATTTAGAAATTGTAAAATCAAAATTTCAGATTCAATTGGGGGTTATTAACTAGGGTTTAATAATTAGATATAAAGAAAGAATAATAACGTTTCAGAATTCTAGGACCAATACCAATGAAATCAAAAGTGATTAGAGTAGAAAAATGATGATAGAATGAATTCCTTCTTATAATTTTTTGATCTTATCTTGTTACAATATTTCAATTAATAAGTGATTAATGTTCTATTTTGATTTACTTGTGTTAATTTCATATTTTCAATTTAAGTCAATCCATATTCAATTGCTTAATTTTTTGTTTAGTTTTATTTTTATTTTTATACCTTAGATAAAGTTAGGACTCAATTAGTTTAGCTAATTCCTCATGGGACCGACACCTCAACTACTGCTCTTACGATCCATGCACTTAAGGAACATTAAAGGTTTTATATGAGTAAAACTTGCTCAACAAGTTTTTGGTGTCGTTACTCGAAATCAATTTAGGATTAGTTGGATTATTTTGTTCTAAGGAAATTTTCTCCTTTCTTATTTCCTTGTTACTGCATGAACACAAGAGTCACTCAAAGTTTAAGTAGGATCATCAAAATGTTAGCACTTGATATAACCTGATTGGAACGAGCAATTCAAAGAACAAGAATTCAAAAAGAAGAAATCGAATAAAAAATAGTGGAAGAGTTTATTCAAGAATTCAATCAACGAGTTAATTAATGAGACCACCAATGAACTTTGATGGATTGCATGAGACCAGTATTCAACAATACAAACTAAGGCATCACTCAACCACTGGTGCAAGCCACATCATTCGAGATTAAGCTAGTGCTACTAAACATAATGCAAACCAACGTGCAATTTTACAAGTTAATGAATGAGGATCCTAACCTTCATTTAGTTAATTTTTTAGAATTATGTAATACCTTCTGATATCATGGAGTGTTGGAAGATGTTATTAAGATGAGGCTTTTTCCCTTCACTCTTAGGGACAGAGACAAGGCATGGTATCACTCGGTAAACCTAGCAAACATCACAACTTATAAGCATTTAGTGCGTGTGTTTTTGAATAAATACTTCCCTCTCGCTAAAAGGAAAAGGTTGATAAAGTAAATTACAAATTTACAACAAAGTGATGGGGAGTCACTTTGTTAACTATGGGAACGGTATAAGGATTTGCAAAAAAGGTGCCCTTACCATAATCTACCTAAAGAATTCCTTCTATAAACCTTTTACAATGGAGTTACTCCACCCATATGGGGCACCATTGATGCAGCATCTGGAGGATCTCTAATGAGAAAGACGGTTGAGGAAGCAGAGGAATTGTTACAAGAAATGGCAAGTAATAGTTATCTGTGGATGATGGATAAAAGTAGATAGCAAACAACCTTCCATGAGTAGAAAGGAGTCATTGCTGTTGATTCAATAATGGAAATGCAAGTCAAAGTTGACAGCTAACACAACAACTTAACATCATAAAAGCCTCCTCTTTAAGTCCTGTTAATGCAATTCAACAGAGATGAGAATTATATGGGCAAGATGACTATGAAACCATTGACTACTTTTTAATGTAAACAAACGAAACGGAGCAACTCAACTATATGGGAGCCCAAATTGGTCGAGGAGGGGGGAACATTCCTTACTCTAACACGTATAATCCTAGGTGGAAGAACCACCTAAAATTTTCTTAGTCAAACAATGTAGGAGGTAAATTATGACCTTAAGTTCCATCAGGATTTCAACAAAAGAAACTAAACTTTTTTTGGAAAAAATTAAATTGATTAATAATGATAAGTTAGAAGAACATAGTTTTGAGAATCAAACACTCCCTTACAACAAGTACCCAGATCAGAATACGCCATCAAATACTCTCCAACACTTAAACAACTGTATTTAGAAAACAAAAGTAACTTAAGACACACAAGAACTTTATAGGTTAAAACACTATAAGCCCCATATCGTTAAGTAAATAGGGTAAAGGAATCCCAAACAAAAGAAACCACTCCACCTAATTTACTTGATTAGGATTGAGAGTTCCAAGGAGAAACCAAACTTTATAGACATTAATTTAGATAAAATCTTCGACAAGGTCAAAAGTATGGATAACGCTCACAAGAGGTTGGAAGGAAGATTTGAACAAGTAACAAAGAATCATGCCTCTTCCATCCAAAACTTAGAAGTTCAAATGAGTTAACTAGCAAATGCATTGTTTGCACGAAGCGTGGAAGGGAGCAATTAAAGGTAATCACAATTCAAAGTGGGAAGGAACTAGAACAACTTGCAAAGACAAAAGCTACACCCCACCTTATAGAAAAAGACCAAGAAAAGAAAAAGGATATGGACATGAGCGAATACCCTCCTTATGTCGCCCCTCTGCCATATCCACCCAAGATCCTATATCCTCAATGATAGCAAAAGAACAAATTGGATCCACAATTTGCGAAGTTTGTGGACAAATTGAATACTTCACAAATAAATCTTTCTTTCGTTGAGGCATTGGAACACATACCCAAGTACGTAAAATTTTTTAAGGACATATTATCGAAGAAGTGCACTTAGGAAAAGAACTAAATGGTAGTGTTAACTAGCAGTTGTAGTTCCATAGTCACTAGCCAGATTCCTTCCAAGTTGAAGGATCCAAGGAGTTTCACAATACCCTATGTGGTTAGTGAATTTGAATTCGCAAAGTGCTTATGTGGTTTAGGACCAAGCATCAATCTTACGCCATTTTTAATATTAAAAAATTGGGGCTCGGCGAAGTCAAGCTAACCTTGATGCTCATTTAGTTGGTTGATCAATTAATTAGAAAACAGTTTGGAGTGGTGAAAGATGTGTTAATGTAAGTGGAAAAGTTCATTATCCCTGTGTTCTTCATTGTTCTTGATTTTGAAGATGATAAGAATTGTCTATTAATTCTTGGATGACCTTTCATGAATACAAGAAGAGCATTGATTGATGTTCATAGTAAATTGACACTTCAGATTAGTGAAGATCAAGTGGAGTTCAATATAAGCAAAGTCTTGAAAATCTGAAGGAAAGCAGCACTTGCTTGAAGATTGACATTATAGATTACAGTATTTAAAAGCAAGCAGAAAGCTATTTTAAAGAGGTTAAATCAGTAAAAATTGAGACAGACAATGAAGCTGAGAAGGCCAACAAAGCTAAGTCTAACGAAGATGTTGAGATGGAGGAGATGGTTGTTCATACTCATTAGGAAATATTAGTACAAATCGAAGCACCCATACCACCCTCTATAGAGAAACCACCAACTCTAGAACTTAAAGCTTTGCCTACACATCTCAGATATACCTTTCTAGGTTAAGTTCAAACTCTTCCAATTAATTGGATAGGGAATAAGAAAGTAGGTTGGTAGAAATTGTTAAGAAGTGGAGGAAGGCTATGAGATGGCAAATATCTGACATTTGAGGTATAAGCCTAATTGTGTATATGCATAGAATAAAACTAAAATAAAGGAGCAGAGTAGTGAGGGAACATCAACGTAGGTTGAACCCTTATATAAAAGAAATGGTCAAGAAGGAAGTAATGAAGCTCTTAGACGTGGGTATAATATACCCCATATTCAATAGCGAATGGTTTATCCCAGTCTAATGTGTACTAAAGAAGGGCAGATGACCGTTATGGAGAGAGAAAATGGGGAGTTGATTTCGATAAGAATATTCATGGGATGGAGAGTTTGTATAGATTATTGAAAACCTAACAAGGTGACTAAAAAGGATGACTTTCCTCTCATATTCGTAGATCAAATGTTCGACAGAGTGATTGGTCACTTATTTTATTGCTTCCTAGATGGTTACTCAGGATATAACCAGATATTCATCTATCCAAAGACTAAGAAAAGGTCACTTTTACATGGCCTTATGGTACATTTGTGTATAGAGGAATGCCTTTCGGGTTATGCAATGCCCTAGCTTCATTTCATAGGTACATTATGTCTATCTTTACAAATAAGATCGAGGACATAATGGAAGTTGTTATGGATGATTTTTCAGTCTTTGGAGACTCTTTTGAGTAGTGCCTAACTAATTTGGATAGATTACTCCAAAGATATGAAGAATCACATCTAATGTTAACTTGATAGAAGTGCCACTTTATAGAGCATAAAGGGATAGTGCTAGGGCACAAGATTCCACACCAAGGAATTGAAGTGGACAGAGCAAAAATAGAAGTCATGGACAAACTCCCACCTCCCATCAATGTCAAAGGCGTGTGAGCATTCCTGGGTCATGTTGGGTTCTACAGTAATTTTATTAAGAATTTCTTGTAAATCGTAAGACCTTTGACAAACTTATTAGTCAAAGAATTGCCTTTAGATTTTGATGATGATTGTCTATCTGCATTTAGTCAAGTGAAAGAGGCACTCACACAACCTTAATCTTAATGTCACCTAATGGGACACTCCCATTTGAGGTCATGTACTAGGCTAATAACCAAGTTCTAGGTTATATGATAGGTTAAAGAAAGGATAAGAAGTTGCATGTGATATACTATACAAGTAAGACACTTACGAGACCTCAACTGAATTACACCACCATAAAAAGGGAGTTACTCGTAGTGATGTATGCATGTGATAAGTTTCGATCTTATCTCTTAGGCTCTAAGGTGATCATATTTATCGATCACATTGTCCTAAAATATCTTTTTGCCAAAAAGGACATGAAGTCAAGACTCATTCGATGGGTGCTACTTTTATAAGAGTTAGACATTAAAGTGCGAGACAAGAAGGGAGTAGAGAATGTTGTTATAGATTATTTTCACGTCTGGAAGGAGGGGAATTTAAGTAAAGTGATGGCATTAATGAAAAATTCCTTGATGAAAATTTGATGCTACTCAACATCCTGGTGACACCATAGTTCGTTGATATAGCAAAATTTTTCGCCAGTGGTACGCTCCCCTCTAATATGTTGTATCAACAGAGGAATTGATTCTTGCATGATTGTACACGATATCTATAGGATGAAATGATCTTGTATTGAACATATACTGACGGACTGATAAGATTATGTGTTCTAGAGGAGGATATGTCGGACATACTAACACAGTGTCATGAAGCTCTATATATTGGACATTATGGCATAAATCAGACAGTGGCTCGAGTACTTAAATGTGGATTCTATTAGCCACATCTGTTTAAAGATGCTCAGGCATTCGTGGTGTAGTGTGATAGATGTCAAAGAGTGGGCAACATCTCGAAAAGAGATGAAATGCCCTTATCCAACATCTTGGAAGTCGAAGATTTTTATGTGTGGGGTATTAACTTGATGGGCCCTTTCCCATCCTCTAGTGGGAACATATACACTTTAGTAGGAGTGGACTACGTATCAAGATAGCAGTAACTCCAACAAATAATGGAAAGGTTGTTCAGAAATTCATTAAACGATTATTCAATCGATTCGGAGTGCCAAAGGAAATTATAAGTGATGGAGGAGCACACTTTTGTAATAGATCTTTTGATGCTCTTCTTAAAAGATACAGAGTCCACCATTGTGTTGCCACTCTTTATCACCCACAAACAAGAAGACAAGTGGAAGTTGTGAATTAGGCGATAATACCCAAGTTAGAAAAGACAGTGAATAGTTCAAGGAAGGACTGGGCATTAAATTTGGACGATACCTTATGGGCTTATCAGACCACTTTTAAAACTCCAATTAGAACAACTCCCTTTAGGCTCGTATATCGTAAGGCTTTTCATTTACTAATAGAAGTAGAGCATATTGGGCAATGAAAATTTTAAATTTTGATTGGAAGCAAATGGGTGAGAAAAAACTTTTGCAACTAAATGAACTTAATGATTTTTGTCACTGTGCGTATGAAAATGCCAAAATCTATAAGGAAAAGATGAAGAGGTGGCATGATTCTCATCTAAAGCAAACTGAGTTCAAGGTAGGAGATGCAATTTTACTATTCAATTTGAGACTAAAGTTGTTTCCAGGAAAGCTTAAATTGCGATGGAGTGGACCTTTTACTGTCACCCTAGTATTCACCCATGAATTCCTTAAATTGCAAAAAGTGAATAAAGAAACCTTTAAGGTAAATGGGCAACATTGCAAATCGTATATTAAAGGAGTGGTCTCTAAAGAAAGGGAAGTAATTCTTTCCTTTCGGATAATTAAAAGATGCTTCCAATGATGAAGGTCAAGCTAACAACTATAACTTAGCATATTCAATAGTTAGGTTTCTTTCGAATTCTATAATAAGTTTTTTCTCTCTTTTATCATAATGGATGAGAATGGTGTGGATGGAAAAACAATAAGGTGTTAATGAAAATGTAAGTTAGTGAAGAAATGCAGGGATGACACGAAGAAGCAAAATCAAAAAATGAGAAAGAGCATAAAAATTAGCATTATCACGATTGTGACCTAGTATTAGTTTACAATCGTGACCCGGTATTGGAAGCTACTGTCATGATCGTGACTCCCTTGTCATGATTGTGACCCGCGGTGGAAGCTATTGTTAGGATCATGACATACATGGTCATGATCGTGACCTACGGTGGGGGAAAGATGGAACACATGATTTTTAGGTCTTCTTTACTATTTTACCCCTCTATTCTCCCCCCAACCTATATATTTACCCTTAACCTCATTTTTCTTACCTATAGCACTCTCTCCACTCTCTCTTTAGAATTAAAACTCTCAAACTTCTCTATACACCATCCTCAAATTTCTTTCTTTCTTTTAATTCTTTAACTATAAAGTACTCACTTTAAATGGGGCCAAGGATTAAGCAAATGGTAGAGCGAGCACAACCAAAAGGCCATGTGCAAGTATCAAGGCGTGGTCAACATAATCGAGCGATGGATTACGAAGCACTGTTTCTGATTTACTTGGAAAAGGAAGCTACTCTTTTCCAAACTCTTCGCAATAAAAAAGTAGTTTTCCCAAAATATTTAGACTTTGATATCTTGGAAACCCTTAGACTAATAGATAAGGTTAAGAATTTAGGTCAACGAATTCAATGGTAAAAATTCATGAACTTTAACTTTGTTATATATGAGTAATTAACCCTCGAATTCTTCTCATCTCTTCAATTTGAGCAAAGTAGCCCTAAGGAATTCTAGTTTCGGTTGCGAGGTTGACCATATATGTTAAACTATGAAACCATATGTGAAATTGGTGGATTCTCATAATCGACCATTGTAGATCAACATGATGAATTCCATGCTAAACGAAGTTGATAGGGTTGGACAACTTTGATCCTAAAAATGCACACAATAATATCATTCGTGGTCTCGAAAACTTGTTACACAAATTTATGTGCCAAACCGTTTCGATAAAAGTGAAAGCAATAAGTGTTTGATCAAGGATTTGTGTTACATGGATCATAGCATTCAAGTTTGCACAACCACCCATATTTTTAACACCATTATTGCTACTCTAAAAAAGAGAAGCAATAGTCTTAGCACGACATATTTGGTTACTACTATTATTGTTTACTATGGTCTTGATTGTGAAGGACTAACTATACATTTTCCTAAGTTTCTTAACCATCATCATATGAGGAGGGTTGAGATCTTGAAGGTCCACCATATGAATCTCTGAGATGTCAACTCAAAATCACATGTGAAGAATAAGGCAGGATAGGCCAGTTCTAGCTCGACACCACCACAACAATAAATTGAAGAGTCGCCTAATGAGGAATGTAAAGAAGAAGAAGCTGACAAATGGGAGAAGGTGCTGAATGTGATTTCTAAAACTAATAAAATGCTAAAGGAGATAGCAAAGGAACAACATCGACAACACCATGACATATAGGGAATTTACAAATACTTTGAGGCTCAAGGTGTTCCAATGCCACCTCCGACACCATCACCACCTCAATCACCATGATGGGTTTATGCTCTAACCCTTATCTTTTCATTTTGTTTTTATGTCCTACTTGTCATTTTTTTATTCCCCCATTACATGTTTTATTCTTCTCACATTAAGGACAATATGTTGTCCAAGTGTGGCGAGGTGTGTATTGTATTTTTTTATCATGAGTGTGAATTTTGCATGTCATATGTTAGTTTTTACTTAGGTTTTCATTGTATGAATTGTGTCAATATGTCAATGGCTATGTTCTAGGTATCTCTGGTTAAATATGCATGTTAATTAGGATATGACATTAGTTTGCTGCTCACCTTAGGAAATTTCTCACATACATTTATAATTATAGGTCAATTGACAAAGTAACACCATTACTATCTTTTCATGAGGATATGATTAGCTAAAGAAATGAGATAGGTTATACAAAATATGGAAGAAAAAAAAGTGTATATTTTTAAGAAATAACTATTTATCTTTAAGAAATAACTATTTCACTGGCCTTCGGGTTATGAATAGAGCTAGTAGCTAGTTGAGAATGTTATATAGCTAAGTAACAGGGGGACATTAATCATAAATCTTTGCCTTCATATCAAAAGGCTAGAATGACATTCCAACCAAGCTAATTAATAAAACATGTCCTAGTTGAGTAACCGAGAGAGATTCTTCACAAATGGTTGCCTTCACGTCAAAAGGTTAGGTCCATGTTAAGAAAATTAACAAAATAGTGCTTTGATCAATGTTTTAAAAACTAGACTAGACATCGAATCGGTCAAAGAAAAGGTTTAAGGTTTAAAGGTTCAACCAATATTAAACCGTAATAAAACTGGTATATAATAAATAAGAAAAAAATTACAAAAATAAATAAACATATAATATTGAATAAAATATTTTATTGAAATAAAAATGTACTAATAATGCATATAAATATATAATAAACTAATAAAATATAATAATTTAAATTACAATTGAATCTAACATAAATTTTACAATAAAAATTATATTTCTATATTATTATTTATTTAAAGGCTCATAAAAGTTGAAGTATGCTTAAAGAAAGTCAATAAAAAGAACTCTAACTTTATTCTAACTTCTTTTTTAATATCCTTTAAACATATTTCTTTATAGTTTAATTATTATTTTTAACACATTCTTAAATTATATTAAACTGAGGGTAAGCCTTGGAGTAATTAGTAAAGTTGCTCTTTTATCACCTAGTATATGTTGAATTTTTGACTTTTTAAATTATCTTAAACAAAATTACTTATATATATTAATTAATAATTCAACTTATTAAGCAAATTTATGATAAAATAATAATTAGTTTTTAACAATAATAATTTAAAAATTTTCAATTAAAGTATAAGGAGATAAATAAAGAATCTTAAATTTGACAAATAAAATTTACTAGTGAGGATAAATAAATTTTGTATTTTTAAGGATAAAAGTGATAATTTATTTTTATCAATTATAATTTAAAATAAATTTTAATTAAAATATAAAGACATAAAAATATAAATTATAACTCATTAGTTAAATTATGTAAGAGAATTAAAAGAAAAAACCATTAAAAATTCTAAAGATTTTTTACTTTTGACCTGTTAAAAATCTCTACCTTTTCTTACAACAATGGCGTATTCTCTTAAATTGGAGATTGGCATTGACAATGACAAGTACATATATGGTTTGGTGTGCAAAGCTAGCTTTGCAGAGAGGAAGAGTCTTTTGATGTTTGTGTGGGTCCCACATATTTAAAAAGATGACTCTTTATGACATATTCTTAAAGGTTTAGTTAGCTGGTCTTTTAAAAAATTGTTTGGTTTTTCCCAAGAAACTAATTGATTTATTATTGAACTGGCCTAATTTTTCTCCTAAAGGTTATAAGCAAAAATTGAACCAGAAACTAGTTTGATTCGTGTTTATTCTGGTCAAACTGGCCAATCCGGTCTGATTTTAAAATTATTGTTTTTGATAAATGAACCCTACCGATCTTTGAGAATAGCATGAATTTTTATGAAAAGCTACTTAGGCATAGTTACATCTTCGATTGACTAACTAATTATCAATGTGTGTGCAACTGCTGAGTGTGAACAAATATGATGTTAAGTTCTTGATTAGTGTGTATATTTAATTCAAAGTACTTACCCATAAATTTTATAAATTAATAGGTTAGAACAACTAGAAGGATTATGTTTAAAGTTAAATTAGTTTCGTTAAGTTTTATGCCATTGTATCATTATTTCATATGTATGAATATTCATGTTAGTGTTTCGTGTGTTGAGTTTATAGTTGTTTTGTATTTTCTTGAGGAAAAGCAAAAGATTATGTGTGGGGATACTGATAGTGGTAGTTTACATTATGTTTTGGTAGACATTTTAGTGTGTTTTTAGGTGTTGATTGATTAAAATTATGTCAATGTGACTATATGTTGTCATTTTTAAGTGTTATGTGGCTTAGAGCATGATATTGGACTTTATATTTATGTGCTTGAGGTATTTTGATGTGTTTGTTAGTGTATGAAATTAGATGAAGAAGATCAAATGAAGCTAGAGAAAATATGGATGAAATGGCCACCTAGGAACTATATAAGATCATAAAATGGCCTCAATCATTCGAGCCTCCATTTACCAATTTGGGAAAGAAGACAAGGAAGAGAGAAGAAGGAGAGAAGAGAAGAAGGAGCTATTATTTACATCATTTAATATATGCTTTAGACATGAAGATTTTGAATATTTTGTTAAGGATGTTCTAACTTCATTTTGGGATTGATTCTTGAATCATTTTGTGACCTATTTTCTTTTGCTATTAATGAAATTGTTTGGGTGTTGTGATGTTTATGGTTTTTGCATACTTCGATAACAAATCGAGAGATTGAATCGATAGTAATATGATTAGATTTGGTAATGAGAATTAACAATCTAATAGATCACATAAGCATTAAATTAGTAATTATATGAAGAGAGATGTTGTGTAGGGACCCGATTGTCTATTATATTACTTAAGAACTAATTAGAGACGCACTCTATTTTTGTTAATTGAGAAATTGCAAAATTGAAATTTCGGATTCAATTAGGAGTTATTAACTAGGGTTTAATAATTAAATCTTGAGAAAGAATAATCAACCCTTCGGAATTCTCGAACCAATACCAATGAAATCAAAAGTGATTAGGGTAGCAAAATGAAGATAAAATGAATCCCATCTTATCATAATTGTTTGATATTGTCTTATTGCGACATCTCAATTGATAATCCGACACCTTAACTACTATGCTTATGATCTGTGCCTTACAGAACATTAAGGGTTTTATATAGGTAAAACTTGCTCAACAATTCTCCTTTAACATTTTCATTGCTCAACAATTCTCCTTTAACATTTTTTTCCAAGATCTCAATAATTTTTTTATTTGACACTTTGACTTGACCATTATCCTAAGCACATTTTATAGTAGAAATTAACAATTTTATCCCATAATCTTTAGAAAAATCCTTGAATTCTTGGCCTATAAACATGGTTCCTTGATCACTTATTATCAATTAAGGAATTCCAAATTGAAGAATAATTTGTTCTATAATGAATTTAACTTCATCTGTTTGATCAACTTTCTCCAATGGTTTAGCTATCACCCATTTAGTGAAATAATATGTGGATAACTAATGAAACTATAGCCTTTTGAAGATGTTAGATTTATATTCTTTTGAAGATGTTATATATATCTTCCTAATAAGATCAATGTCTCATCCTCTAAATGGCTACGAATTAATTTTATAATGTAACTCAAAAGTGGTAATTTGCTAAGTTTTTCTATATTTTTGACAATGTCTACAGGCTTAGACAAGTGACATACAATCTTTTAAGATTGTATGTCAATAGTAACCGTGTTGTTATAGAAAGATGTGCACCACATACCCCTTCACAAACTTGACTTATTATTGTTAACACTTTAAGCATCCTAAGGCATCTCAAAAGAAGTCTATCATTACCTTAACGAAACAAGATTACTTTGTTGGAGTTATATAAATATAGTGCCCTCGAAAGCAAGTATATTTACATGTAACTTAATTTTCTTCCAGTTACAGTTTTGTAATGAAAATATTTATTATTAATGAAA
>JAOQMP010101548.1:0-15077 GCA_027563575.1 Erythroxylum pedicellare
TTGAATTAAAGTAGTAAGAATGTTCAAGGGCATTTTTGGCAAGTCACTTAAGGATAAAGAGCCATAAGGCATGAAGGAAGGGCAAAATGGACATTTTAGACTCATTAAGGGCATAAGTGGAAGAAGAAATGTTTTCCTTGCATTTGAAGAAGAGATGAACACGAGTGAGGGGAAGAAGAGAAGAAAAATACAAAGAGAAGAAGAGAAGGAGAGAAAAGAAGAGAAAGCTAAGCTAGGGTTTCAATTTTCTTAGCTTTGAAGAGATATCTTGAAGAGTTTGAAGATCTTGAAGCTAAACAAGTCAGTATAAGCATTAACCCTTCTTGATTTGTTGAGTGAAGCATATTTGGTGATAGTTAGAAGTGAAATGAAAGTAAAAGTGAAGTGAACATGTGTAGGAAGTTGATGATGAATGTGTATATATGTGTATGTTCTGTTATTAGTGTTCATGATCATTCATGGACTATAATTTGTTTATGGATGATATTGAGTTGAAATGAAGTTGAAAATGAAGTATAAAAGATGGTTTAGGTACAAGATGGGTTATATGTGAAATGTTGAAAGTTAAAAACTGGAAAATGTAGAAAAACATGTTCACTACGTATACTTCTGTAAAAGTTTGTCGCAGCCAACTTTATGTTTTGTCGCAGAGAAGTTTCCTGCACAACTTGAACGTGCATTAGTATTTTAGGTATAACTTGTTATGTAATTATACAAATGGAATGATTTTTAATTTAAAGTAAACTAGAGACATAGGACTACAAATTGTATATTGAAATTTATTTTTAGTTCACTCTCTAAGAATTTCAATTTTTGGATGGAATTTGAGCAAAGGGTACTAATTCAGCAAAAGAATAGTAAAAAAATGTTTTGGTTATAACTTTCAGATTTATGAACCAAATTGAATGATTTTGGTGTCATTAGAAACTTAAGACAATGTGGAACATTTTTCTAGGAAGAATTGTTATCAAATTTCTTCATTTACTTGATCAAATGATCATGGAAAATTGACTTGAAGGTTTGGACTTTTGGAAGAGTTTGAGTATTTAGAATTGATCTTAATGAATATGCTATATATGGGTCCTCAAATTGTATTCCTATTGAATGGAAAATTTTTTCATTAATAAAAGGAATTAAGGAAGGAAAGAGGATCAAGAGGAGAGGCATCTTTGAGCAAGGTTTAAACAAGGATTTTTGAGGTGGGTTACATTTTTATAAATGAGTTAATAATCCATTAATGTTTCTTTCAAGGAATGGAAATAAATGATTTCAACTACTTTATAAATGTGCATTTATTGTCCTTTAAATGCTTTGAGAAAGTCTTACTTGATTTTTTATATGAATTTTGTGGATGAATTATGAATTGATGTGGAAAAGATTTTTGGAAAAACTTTATGTTTATGAAATCAAGCTTAAAAAAAAGTGACATTTTGGGAAACATGTTTACAAGTTGTGAAATGCATGATTATATGGGTTTGGTTTGGTCCATTCTGTATGTCAAGTGCACTTTGACTAAAGGCTTCTCCCGCCTGCCCACTAGTGGTATGGACCGCCTTCATGGACTCCCCTAAGTTCAAGGTTACGCAAGACCATTATATAGGATTGCGATAGTACGTTCTGTTCATGACTACACAGGACCATTATGTGGAAATGTGTACTACGTTCTATTTATGGACTTACATAAACCATTCTGATGTGCTTATATGCTTATGATATGTCGACAAGTTGATGCATTCATGATTTGTGCCATTGTGAATTGGTTGAGAATTTGAGAACTATGCATTTTATGATTCAATACGAATTTTCTATGACAAATGAACATTTTCAATGGTTTTGCTTATTTCTCCATTATAAACTTGTCACCTATGAGCTTTTAAGCTCACCCCCATTACTTTCCATCTCCAGGTGATAAGTAAGAGACCGAGTGAGTGACAGTGTCAAGGCATCGCTTTGAATTATGCATGTTTTGTATTTTAAGCTAGATTTTGTAAACACAAGGCATTAGTCACATTTCAAAGATTCTTAGTTCATATAACTTATGTATTTTGAGATTTTGAGAAATTGATGTATTATGGCTTGAAATTCCTACAAAAGCTTTGTGAAACTCTTCTTTTGATGTTAAGGAAATGTAATTGCGTTTCTTATGAGTTTCCAACGATATGAAGGGTGAAATTTTGGATATTGGAGTTGAGAGAATATTTTTGCTAGGTGATGAGATTAAAAGAGGAAGGAGTTCCCTTTTGTTTACAATAATCTTTTAGGGTTTGATCATGATTTTCAATCGATATAGAATATGAACTTTTTGGGTATTTGGAAGTTGTAGGTTAAGGGGTGTTAAGGCTGTAAGTATATATATATATATGTATTTTTGCATTGATTGATGTTGGGGTCTAAGTTGTGGTTCAAGGGGTTTTTCCGCGACGAAGCCATAGTTGGCTGTGGCGAACCCTTCCCAAAAGGTATTATTATGGTTAATTGTGCATCTTCACTGCGGTTAAGTCAAGCTTCTCGTCGTGGCATAATTATCCCGAGAGGAGCGGGGAAAATTTTGAACCTTTGTCGTGGCGAAGTCAAAAGTTTACTACAGTGAACTTTTCCTAAAGGGTATCTGCAGAAGTTCTCATCCGCTCACCACGGCGAAACATAAAATTTGTCGCGACGAACCTGCTCGTTAGGACCCATAGACCCAATATTTATGGTAGCATAGCATGAAGATGAATCGATGATGGGTAAGGAGATTTTATTAAAATAACCCTATCGAGCAATACGCTCATGTTTTATGATTCTAGAGTTGGACTCCGAAAATGGGGTCCAACATTTCAGGTACAAGACAGGAGGCCTAGTTCCTAAGATTTTCTAGAGGAGAATTTTGGATTAAGTTATGGCTCAAAGGTTTATCAGCTGACATCAGAGGAGTATAGTTTGCAATTTATAGTTTCTTGTCATATAAAACTTTTGTATAAGGATTGTAAATATTTTTTTCAATGAATACAGTGTAAACTTTTTTCAATGAATGAAATGAAGTGCTAGTATTATATATTCTTTATGATGCCATTTAAGAGATTATGTTTTCTCTAACATACCATTATTATAGGATATGTACTTGAATGTCCTCTGGATGTTCGGGTATATATTTTATGGTAATGGGATGTTACAATTTTGGTATTAGATCATGGTTTGGCATCCATAGGGATATATAAGAGTATTGAGAAATGATAAATAGTGTGAGACTCAGTTAGTGATCATAACTATTTTTGTTATAGGTCACCTACCATAGGAGATCAAGTTAGAGAGTCAACTAATATGGAGTCTGTAGGAGCCAATAGAGAGTCTCTTGTACCTGAGTTTACACAAATACCCTTGAGAATTTCAGAGAGGAGGGAAAGGAGATATGATAGACTTCTAAAGTAGGGGGTTGTAGACTTCTACAGAAGTACAGACCCTGCTAAGGAAGAAAGTTGGCTAGAGAGAACTGAAAGAGTGTTTGATCGGATGGATTGTGAATCAGATGAGAGATTTGATTATACAATCTCACTTCTGCAAGGTCTAGCATATCAGTGGTGGAAGAATATTCCAGGAAATGCCACCTAACCTTGTAGTTTGACTTGGGAAGATTTTCTGAAGGTATTTAAAGAGAATTACATGCCGAAGATTTATCTGGACAAAAAGATGAAAGAATTTCTGGATCTGAAACAAAGAAGTCTCTCAGTAGCAGAGTCTGAGATAAAATTTAATGAATTAATGGGGTATGCAACTACATTAATCCCAACTGAGGAGAACAAGTGTAGGAGGACTAAAGATGGGTTAAATATGGAGATAAGAAGAAGGCCAGCTATTTCTAATTTGGGTAGTTTTACGGAGTTCTGTGAGCGGCCTCGATCAGAATTGAACAGTTATTGATAGATGGTCAAGGAGAGTATAGACTGGAGTCTAGAGTGAAGAGACAGAGTGAATCTTAGGCTAATTCTGGTAGAAGCTTCAGTAAACTTTAGAACAAATCATCTCAATTCTAGGCTAGATCAAAACAATCTGGGTTTTGACTAAGAGGTGGATTTGTTCAGACTCGTAGAGGTAGAGGACAAGTGCCCTCTAGGTAGTCACAGTAGATGCCTAATTGTGAGCACTGTGGTAAGAAACATGGTAGTGAGTGTTGGAGGCTATCGGGAGCTTGTTTCTGTTATGGCTCTATAGAGGATCAGATCAGAGATTGTCCTAAGACTTTTGAACCACAGTTTGGGGTTAGAGGAGGAACAATGACTGAGACAACGGTTCAGCAGAGTAGAGCTATCGGATCTGTATAGAGAGGCAGAACTCAGTCAGTAGGACCTAATTTTAAGATTGAGGTGCAAAGTAACTAGTATTATCTCAGGCCAGGTCCATGCCATCTACAAAGAGGAGGCTCAGAACTCCCCAGATGTGGTAGCAGATGTGTTAAATATTTTTCATTTTGAAGCATTCATATTGGTAGATCAAGGATCTACAAATTCATTCATCACACCGTACCTGGCATCTAGATTGCATTGTGAGAGAGGGATATTGAAATGTGGATTATAGGTAAGTACCCTAGTGGGTAGCATAAAAGTGATTGGTGAGGTATGTAAAAGGTGCATAGTTTGATTGATCAAGCAAAGTTAGAAGCTGATTTGATTGTATTGCAGTTAAAGGAAATAGATATTATTCTATGCATGGATTGACTCACTACTCATCGGGCTGTGATAAACTGTTATACTAAGGAAGTAGTTCTTAAATCCCCTAATTAGTCGAGAGTGGTGTTTTAAGGAGTTAGTCAGGCAGTGCTAGCCTGACTAATTTCATTCATTAGTGTTTTAAAACTGATCTTAGGTGGATGTGAGGCTTACGTAGTTAATACTCAGAATGAACAAACCATTCAGGATATTCTAGTTGCTAGGGATTCTTAGATGTGTTTCCTATAGAACTACCAGATTTACCCCCAAAAAGGGAGACGGAGTTTACCATAGACCTTTTTCTAGGTACCGCTCTTATATCAATTCCTCCATATAGGATGACACCTGTATAACTGAATAAATTAAAGACCCAGTTATAAGAGTTGTTAGATAAGGGTTTCATCAGGCCTAGTTTGTCACCTTGGGGAGATCCAGTATTGTTTGTAAAGAAGAAGGATAGAACTCTGAGATTGTGTATTGATTATCGGTAATTAAATCAGGTAATAGTTAAGAATAAATACCCATTACCGAGGATTAATGATTTGCTTAATCAGTTACAGGGAGCTCAAGTGTTTATAAAGTTAGATTTGAGATCGGGATATTATCAGTTGAAGATAACTGAGGCTAATGTACCAAAAAGTCCATTTAGAACAACATATGGGCACTTTGAGTTTTTGGTGATGTCGTTTGAATTGACTAATGCCCCAGTAGCTTTTATGGTCTTGATTAATAAGGTATTTCGACCTTATTTAGATCGCTTTGTGATTATGTTTACTAATGACATCTTGGTGTATTCGAAGTGTAGAGAAGAACATTCAGATCATTTGAGATTGGTTATACAAATAATTAGAGAGAAACAATTGTATGCCAAGTTCAGTAAGTGTGAAATTTGGCTTAATCAAGTATAGGAGGTTTGTCGAGGGGTTTTCATTGATCTCAACCCCTTTGATAAAACTTCTACGGAAGAATGTTCCTTTTAGATGTAATGATAATTTTCAGAGAAGTTTTGAAAAGCTTAAGTATCAGTTAACTACATCACTGGTGTTAGCTATTCCATCTAGAATAGGAGGGTATGTAGTGTACAATGATGCTTCACATCAGGGATTAGGATGCGTGTTGATGTAGCATGGCAGAGTGATAGCATATGCAAAGAGACAGTTGAGGTCTTATGAGTTTAACTATCTGATACATGATTTAAAACTTACTATTGTAGTATTTGCTTTAAAGATTTGGAGACACTACCTGTATGGTAAAACTTTTTAGGTATTTACTGATTATAAAAGTTTAAAATAATTGGTAAGTCAGAAGGAGTTGAATATGAGACAGAGGAGATGGATAGAATTGTTGAAATACTATGATTGTATAATTATCATCCTGGCAAAGTTAATGTGGTAGTTGATGTATTAAGTAGGAAGTCTAATAGTAGTGTGGCTCAAGTACAATTATCAAGGTTACCGAACCTAGTTCATTTGAGAGCACTAAATGTTGAATTAAATTTGGGGTAGAATGAAGCATTGATAACTACATTAAAGTTAAAACCTGTATTGTATGAAAGAATTAGAGAGGCTCAGAATAAGGATCTAGAATTGGTGAAGTTAATCAAGAAGCTAAAAGTGAATATGGATTCTGAATTTGAATTAAGAGATGATACATTATGGTTGAAACAGAGGTCGTGTGTACTTGATGTTAAAGATCTGAGGAAAGAGATTATGGAGGAAGCACGTGTAGCAGCTTATGTTATGCATCATGGTACTATTAAGATGTATCATATACTGAAGCAACATTTTTGGTGGCCAAGGATAAAAAAGCAAGTGGTTGAATATGTGGCTATGACTTGCTAATAGATAAAAGCTAAGCATCAGGCTCCAGTTGGTAAGTTACAGTCCTTGCCTATTCCGGAGTGGAAATGGGAGAAAATCATGATAAATTTTATTATGGGTTTGTCGAGGACTCCGAGACAACATGATGCCATTCCTTTCATTGTTGATAGATTGACCAATGAGAGAGAATAACTCACTAGATCAGTTAGCTCGGAGATAAATGAATGAAGTAGTGAAATTAAATGGGGTTCCAGTGTCCATTGTATTGGATAAGGATCTTAGATTTACCTTGAGATTTTGGGGTAGCTTGTAGATAGCTTTGAGTATATAACTGAATTTTAGTACTGCATTTTATCCTCAGACAAATGATCAGAGTGAAAGGATGATTAAGACTATTGAGGATATGCTCAGAGCTTATGTTCTGAAGTTTTAAGGAGCATGGGATCAGTATGTGGCATTGATTGAATTTGCCTATAATAATTAGTATCATAGTCTCCATATGAGGCATTATATGGCAGAAAGTGTCATTCTCCTTTATATTGGGATAAATATGGTCTAAGAATTATTGAAGGCCCTTAATTATTTCAAGATAATGTTGACAAGGTAAAATTGATCCATAGTATAATCAAAGCAGCAGAAGGTAGACAGAAGAGTTATGTGGATTAGCACAGAAGAGATATGGAATATCAGGTAGGAGATAGAGTATTTTTTAGATTATCACCTTGGCGAGGTGTGCTAAGATCCGGTAAGAAGAGTAAGTTAAGCCCGAGGTACATTGGTCCATATGAGATAATTGAAAGAATTAAGCCATTGGCTTATAAGTTAACCTTACCTTCTGAAATGGCACAGATACATAATGTGTTTCATATGAGTATGCTTAGGATGTATCGGTCAGATCCAACTCATGTGATACTAACTCAAGAGATTGAAGTTTCTAGTAATCTGAGTTATGTTGAAGAACCAATTAAGATAATTGGCTATCAGAATAAACAACTGAGAAACCGAGTGATTACATTGGTGAAAGTCCTTTGAAAGAATCATTTGAGTGAGGAAGCCATATGGGAAATGGAGGAGCACATAAGAAATCAATACCCCTACCTATTTGACCATTCACGTAAGATTTCGAGGACGAAATTTCTTAATAGGGGAGAATTGTAATATCTCATTTTTTCATAACATACTTAGGGTTTAACCATAAATTAAATATTGCATATACATGCATAACATTAGCATTCATACACGAATTGATATTTTTTCACATTATAAGTTAGCATATGCACTCAATTGACTTATTCTGGGGTATGAAAAATGTTAAGTGATCATGATGTAAGTTATGTTTTGATATGTCTTGAAGTTTGGTATGATTGGATTTCAATTAGAAAATTTGGAACTAAAAGTTATAGATTGGAAAATTGATAGATTAAAATGTACATTTGGACTAGGACAAATGCCAAGGGTTGATAGATGAAAAATTTGAATGATTTAGCCTATAATTGAGTAACATTTGGCAAAGTTAAATGAGTGACAAATGGATCAATCATTGTGTGACAAATGGGCTGGTAAGTTGATGACAAATGTCATAGTTGATTAATGGACAAGTGACCTAGTTAGTTGGAGAAATTTGGCAGCACTTATGCTTGATAAGTGCTGAACATGCCATAAGACATATGGCTATTCAATTATGTGGCACCTAACACCTTAGTTGGTGAGTTTCTGCAAGAGTAAGTTTCTTGCAACACATTTCTCTTCTTTTTTCTTCTCACCCACCACCAAAACCTTGAATTCTTTCATCTCCCTATGTAAGTTCATGCTTTTGTCCAATTGCTATAAAAACTTCCATTTTTTACCCTCATCAAATTAAGTAAAAGATCAGCTGGAAGTTGCCCACATGTTCTAGTTGAAATCTAACCAAATTCTACCTTGAATGTGTGATGTTTTTGCTTGCTTGAAATACTAAATTGGCTTGATCTTTTGAGTTGGAATTGGACTTAAAAATATGCTCAAGTCAAATGCCATTTAGACATTGTCAGACCATCTAGGCAATAACATAAATTGGAGTGTACTGTGAGTCAACCTAGATGATATCACTAGGATTGATTTATTTTCATTTCTGTTTAATTTCTATATATTGAATTGGTAATGAATTGATTGTGATTTGTTTATGAATTCCAGACTTTAATGGTTCAAGGAGTTTGATATTCGAGAATGTATTGGAAGTGTTCTATTTGCATCTGAATTGTAAATGATATCTGTATATTCAACGAAAGTTAAATGTCAGACTTAGGTCCAATGAATATGAAATTCTGTCTATACATCATAAGTGAATGCTATACATGGCATATTCTGTTATTTGATGCATGTCATAAAATGCATATTCAAATAAAGGCATTGTGATCAGAGTAGCTAGTCTAAAAGAGTTTTAAGCTCAGAATTCTACACGTAGAGCTTTGCTCCGTGATTTTTGTATCTGACCAAGCCCAATAGGCTAGTATCTGTATCTATATCTGAAAGATGCTCGGTCACAATAAATAATAACGAATCTGGAGTCTCATATGCATATGTTTTTGTATACTTATGATCATGAAATATTTCTGATTGTGATGATTAAGTGATATACCATGATAATGTGATTGATTGGGTTATTCATGTTCTGAAAGAATATTTATGAAATTGGTTGATTGTGTGATTTTTATGTATTTGACCTGAGTGAGATCATCAATGATGGTTCACTCAATGAGTTCACAAAACTCATCAAAAATTGCAATGTGGCTTTTCAAGCACGAGATAGGAGACCAAGTTCCTAAGATTGTCTAAAGGAACATGTTGGATTAAGTTATGGCTCAAAGGTTTGTCAGCTGACATCAGAGGAGTTATAGTTTGTAATTTGCAGTTTCTTATCATATAAAACTTTTGTATAAGGATTGTACATATTCGTTTCAATGACTACAATGTAAACTTTTGTCAATGAATGAAATGAAGTGTTAGTATTATATATTCTTTACGATACTATTTAGGAGACCCTCGATATATACGACCTTTCTGCATCCTGAAACGTGTCGGGACTATGGAGCATCAGTTAGAATTACTACCAGACTTGGATAGGATCCATAATGTATTCCATGTCTCGACGCTTAAAAAGTATTTACCGGATCCATCTCATACTTTGGAGACACCTTAGAGTTGAGAGAAGACCTGAGTTTTGAGGTGAAATCAATTCAGATTTTGGATCAACAGATAAAGAGATTACGCATCAAGGAGGTACCCATGGTTAAAGTTCTTTGGAAGAGTGACAAGGCCTAGAATATGACATGGTAGCTTGAGGATACTATCATATGTCAATACCTCCATTTATTTGAATCCTTTTGGTACTAATACATACATATAACGACAGGCTATTTTGACAGGGGGAGAACTTGTAACACTAAACTCTCTTAGCCTTTTGTATTGTGCTATACTTGGAGATGCTATTATATATTGATACATACATGGTTGTATATGAGCTCAAAGATGTATTTGAATCCTTCTCGTACACAAGCCAGTGATATAAAATGTTATATGCCCTTATATGAACTTAGAGTTCATTAGTATGTGAAATCTTGGAGATTTCTGACATATAAGCTTTTAAGTGTATAAAACCAAGTCCATTAGATGGATATGACCATGGTGTTTGAATTAAATGTGTTCTAATGCCTTATAGGTGACTAGACATGATTTATAGACTTATGCGACACTTAGAAAGCATAATTGGAAAAGTTGATGTACATAAGGGCTTATTTGCAAATTATTAAAAGTTAAAGGACTTAAATGTAATTTTTCAATTCTTAGAAGACCCATATGTAATTTTATAAAGTTATGGGGCTTAATTATTATTCTCAAAAGTCTGAGGACCTAAATAAAAATAAAGGTTTAGGTCATTCCCAAATTTTGGGTTTAATTGCAAATTTAGAAAAAGTTTGGAGAGTAAAATGGTAATTTCATAACATAAGGGCAAAATAGTAAATTCACCATGTTTGGTCAAATAAGAGTCAAATTATAGACCCTTCTTCCTGTGTGTGGCCGTGCAACCCATTATTTAGACATTAAAACATTTGTTTTAATTAAAAGAAAGGAGAAGAAAGGAGAAAAGAGGAGGAGAAGAGGAAGTTTCGACCATCAATTAATTTTCACCAAGTTTTTTATCCTTCAACTCAAATGAAAGTGTTCTAAGATAATTTGGGGTCAAGGAACTCAAATATATCATTATATTTGAGAAATTCTCAAAGGATTTGAAGATATCAATAAAGGAAAGTATAGGTAAATTTTGTCTGATCTCTCTCTACATTAGGATTTTGATTTTGGTGTTAAGATATGTTGTTCTCCATGCTTGAAGATGCATGAACACATGGTTTGGATTAATGAAATGAGTCATGGAGAAGCTTCCTTAAGCCAAAACTGAAATTGTCCCTTTTGGTGAAAGTTTGTGAATTTTTTAATATCTTTTGAAATTGATGGTCTAAATGAATTCTATGGTGTTAATTGTACATGTATAATGTGAATTGATGATGAAAAGTGAAGAAGAAGTATGTTGGATAGGCTTGGATGAAATGATGGAAGAAGGAATGGACGAATGTGATGAGTTGTACAATTGTGATGAATATGATATAAATGAAGTGAATTGGCTTCAATGGAGTGGTGAAATGTGTTGTTGATTGGAAGTATTTTCTATATGACATGATAAGAGCATGAATTATTATGATAAAGTGTTGAAAATGTGACTTTAAAGTTATGCTCATTAGGGGTTTAATGAAATGTATAAGTGAACTTTGCTTAGGATTTAGGGATTTGTAATAATATACATTGAAAGCAACTTTCATGTTTACTTAGAGTAAACTTGAATTGTTGCTTACATTGATGAGTAATGGCCTAATATGCTTGGATAAAGATGTACTTAATTATGTTTTGAAATGAGTAAGTATTGGATTAATGGAATTAAATGCCTTAGAAAATGCAAAAGAAAAGCTTATGTGAATAGTAAGGAAGTAACCATATGAGAAGCTTAATGGTTGAATCCTATGGCTTAAAGAGAGCGATATTGTGTTTTATACACTTATGTGATGGTGTATAAATATGAAATTCACGTTTAAGTAGTAAATACATTGTATATTCTTTTTTTATATATAAAGACTCGGGAGTTGTGAATCGAGGAGCTCGTACCGATGTTAGTTAAAGCTAAAGGAGTGTACAACTTTTTTTAAGGTGAGTTGGGAAAACCATATTTCTCAAATAGGATTAGAATATCCTAAGACAAGCATGATGATTTGTATGTGAATTTTGAACCTAGGTAACGTATGGTAGAATTAAATTTCAAATGGATGCTAATATGCTTAGGTATTTAATAAATGACATTGTTTTGAATAACTCTTTGCACTTGAAGTGCAAAAGACAACTTTTATTTCAGAAAATAATGTCTTATAACTTTCATATACAAAACCAAGTCATATATGCTACGTGTATGTCTTCTCTTTTAGCTTAGAGCCATGACAAGGTTTCATTTTATTGGTTGGACCGATAAATAAAGGCCTATGCCTTGATTTTTGGACTTAATTGTTGTATATGATTTTTTATGATTGGTGAGGAAACGATTGGCCAATCATGTGTTAGGAACAACTGATTTAAGTGACTTCCATATCCTTGATGCTGGTACATGAAAGTCGAGTCGCCGTATTGACACTTTTCTACGAGACTCGCGGGTGATTCCAAATCTAAGGTCTAAACATCGATAAGGTCATCATCTAGGGTCATGATGTTCTTGTTCACTATAGTCCGGACTCACCACGGATGAAAGTTAAGCCAACATTGAAAATCGATAGATGTGCACATTAGTTTGACCGACTAGTGGTGACACACACGATTGTTTTGATTTATTCTGATATTTATTTTTTGACGAGATTTGATTTATACATGTGATGTTTTTCTGCTTATGAGCATTGGAACTAGAACCTATGTTCACCTGATAAGTGACTAATAGGCTAGGCATATATGGTTCCTAACCAGTATATGTTGAGTTATAGGCTAGGCCTATGTGTTTCTATGTAATATACGTTCATAACATAGGTTATTTGTACTGTCTTGGTGTGTATCGAGTTCTGTTTGAGATATATGTTTTTCTTGCTCACTGAGTACATAGTGTACTCACCCCCTCTGCCTTCTAACTATGTAGGTTAATTTAATGAGCTTGAAGTTCTATGTGGGTCATGCGATTTTGTGACATTTGCGGGGTATTACAACACGTGGATAGTTTATGTTTTGTACTTTAGTTGACTAATGACTTGTGAACTGTTTTACTATTTTTATTAGATTGGTTGTGTTGAATATGCTTTATGATTATATAAATTTAACTCTTGACTATTTTTTCATTGAGAAAAACCTTATGTATGAACTTTTGATACTGTTGTTGAGATTGCTTTAAGCAGACTTTAAAGTCTTGAAGTTATGGATGGATGTGAATATAGAAGTGTGTTTAAAAATTGTTTGTAGGTATTTCAGTGAGTTTTGGGATTTTTAAAGTACAACCGTTATGCTGACCAAATTTTTCAAAAAACAAAAAAGAGAGATATTTAGTTAGCCTTGTATAATCGAATTAAGGATACTGTGAGTGTTCTTAGCCCAAGTATGCGGCAGTTGTTATAGGCCTGATATGGTACCGGGTTGTGGCAATTAAATTGGTATTAGAGCATAGTTTTGACATATTCAAAAGTGTTATTTCCATTTTCAAAAAGTTCATGAGCCTTAGGAATCGAGTCTAAGTGTCCAATGTCTTTGGTCGAAAAGTTGAGTGTCGGATCATTAAGTTAACGTCTTTAACGGTCAGATGATTTCAACCTTAACCAGAGTACTTGTCGACATTCCTTGGGATGTTTGGGATATCAGATAAGCTAGGCTTAGCTCGATATCTTTTATTAAACAATATTTTTCTTTAATTTATGGTGATAGGATGGTTGGATGAGGAAGGGGAAGTCATTATAAGGTTGGACCTTTACGACCCCGGCTAGAGGATATTAGTCATCCCCTAGAGCTGTTAGATCTGCCTCTCATTATAGTCACTCCTCTTGGAGAGCAAGTGGTTTGTGATGAAGTATATATAGCTCGTGAGATAAAGATTGGTGATGTTATGTTAGAGGCAGATCTTATTCCCCTCTATTTCTAGGATTTCGAGGTGATATTAAGGATTTACTGGCTAGAGAGGTATCACACCAAGGTTGATTGTTTTAAGAAAGAGGTAGAGTTTAACCCTCAGAGTGGAGTCCCGATTAAATTTACTGGTGACTGATAGACATTTCTGAGTTGTTTGATATTGGTGATCAAGGCTAGGGATTGATTTGTCAGGGATGCCATGCATACCTTGCTCATGTGATTGACACTTCAGCACAAAGGGTTAAACTAGAGATGTCTCTATTATGTGCGAGTTCCCTGATTTCTTTCCGGAGGAGTTACTTAGATTGCCACCTAATCATGAGTTTGATTTCACTATTGACTTGGTCACGGGGATGACACCAATATCTATACCACCGTGTTGCATGGCACCAACAGAATTGAAAGGGTTGAAGATTCAGTTACAAGAGTTATTAGACAAAGGCTTCATCACACCAAGTCATTCACCATGGGGAGTACCAGTAATATTTGTTAAAAAGAAAGATGAGACTCTCCACTTATGTGTTGATTATTGGCAATAAAACAGGGTTACCATTAAGAATACATATCCACTCCCCAGGGTTAATGACTTGTTTGATTAGTTAAGAGGAGCTATAGTATTCTCAAAGATAGATATGGGGTCTGGGTACTATCAGTTAGAGATTGATCAGAAAGATGTGCACAAGAATGCTTTTTGGACAAGGTATGAACACTATAAATTTGTGTCATGCCATTACGGTTGACAAATGCACCTGCAGTATATATCGATTTCATGAACAAGGTGTTCCATCCTTATTTAGATCAGTTTATCATAGTTTTCATTGATGATCTTCTAATTTGTTCTAAGGATAAAGAGGAGCATGCTAGACATCTTTGGATTGTGCTGCTGATTCGGACCTTTGTTCGTACCCTTGGAGGTCAAATCAAAAAATTAATAGAAGGATTACAATATAAGATGCAACCTCGGTTCGTTTCACTTAATTGGAACCTAAAATAAATGGACCTAAGTTAACCTATATGTCACGAAATGCAAACTAATTTGGTAAAGAGAGGGTTTTAATCTTTGAAAACATTAACTGTACTAAATTGAATTGCAAGAAAAATATGTAAAATGTATTTTTGGATTTTTGGGAATAGAAAACAGAAAGATTAAGATAAATGATCAAAGGGTGATAGAATCCTCTTGAAAATGAGCTTTGGATATCATAGCTCGAAATTAATTTTGATGGGAGTGAAAATCACTAAGTTTCAAATGGGTAAACCATAAAGAACTCTTTAAGTTCAAGATCTTAATCAATGGGACTCCATTTCTTAAAACCCTGTTAAATGCTCTTAGTGTGTGTAGTGGATAAGTCCATGCAACAAGTCACTTTGGAATCTAGAATCAACTCAATATCAAACA
>JAOQMP010101645.1:0-15069 GCA_027563575.1 Erythroxylum pedicellare
ATAATAGATTTTTATAGAGTATCAATTTAGTGTCTACATGTTGGAATTATTAATTGAAATATGTATCAGGGAATATTCACTCAAATAAAGAGTTTATAATGATATCATCACTTCTTGATATTTTACGAAGTTTGATGATTAAACTGGTGGTAGTAGTTTGGTGGACTAGCTACCTATCAATTCTTAACACCAAGATGAGATCTTGTGTGTTAAACACCACATAGAGTAAAACGAGAGATCTATAAGAAAAAACCAACATAAGGGTAAAACGGTAATTTTACCCTTTATTGTGTGGATGACTATAATATGGTTCATAATAAAGTTTGCAATTGGACATCTTATTTAAAACATTTATTCTCATAATATTTAGTAATTCAAGAGTCCAACCAATTGTCATTAGTGGAATGACATTTGGTTAATAAGCTGGAATTAATTCTAATGAGGTTAAATTAATTCTAGGTTTATTGGAGCTTGAATTATATATGTCCAATTAGATTCCCCATTTGGCTTCTAGGTAGGTTATCAAGCAAAGTAAGACATATAAATAGAGGTTTTAAAGCCCATGATCAAATGTTGGGCTTACTTTAATTAGAAGCCTAAATGAACATTTAATATTGGGCTTGATTTTCGTTTGATTTGTTTAATTAGGTTAATTAAATTGAAACAAAATTATTAAAGAAAGAAGGAGGACATATTTTGGTTTTTTATACCTAAATATGCAACTGTACATTTAGCATTGAATTGCTAAATTAAAGATAGTTTTTTTTATCATATTTTATCATCATTAAATGGAGTAATGATCTTATCATTAAATGGTTTAATGGTTGTCTTTTAATGATGACATTAATATAACCTTTTAGCATTCATTTGATTAAAGAAAGGAAGAGGTGCATTTGATGTACTCTCTCTTCCTTCTTTCATCCATAACCAAAAATGAGAAGGTCTCATTTAGGTTATTAGTGTTTTTATATAGCCATCTTAAACAAATGAGAAGAGTCTCATTTATTGGCTTATTTATGATTGATTAAAGAATGAAGTGATGCATCGGATGCACATCACTTCATTCTTTCATGATAACTGAAATTGACAAGGAGATTAAGAAGTATTCTTGCATATTTTTGACTCACTCTCTCTTCTCATGCATGCATAGCCAAAACTTGAATCAGAAGAGTCTCATTTTCGGCTTCTTTCTTCTAAGAAAGTCTCCTCAAAATATTTCTTCTCCTTTTCCACCAAAGGATCTTGTAAAACATGTTATCCAAGAAGAACAAGTAGTAGATCGGATTGGTCGAGGATACAAAAATGAGGTATGGGTACATTGACAAGGAGAGGTTATGGAGGCTAGGAGCCAAGGCTATAGCAAGGAGTCAGAGAGGATACAAAAGCGAGGAGTCAAAGCTGTAGTAAGGAGTCGGTATATTTCTACTACCTTGTTCTTATGTAAATTATTTTCCCTATACCGTATCATGTATGGCTGAAACATGCTGATTTCGTTATGATATT
This sequence comes from Erythroxylum pedicellare, assembly GCA_027563575.1. Classification (NCBI taxonomy): domain Eukaryota; kingdom Viridiplantae; phylum Streptophyta; class Magnoliopsida; order Malpighiales; family Erythroxylaceae; genus Erythroxylum; species Erythroxylum pedicellare. The sequence continues at coordinate 1,504 of JAOQMP010101645.1, forward strand.
TCCGCTGCGTTTTGATTTTGAAAAAGTTTTGAAATCTACCATTTTACCTAAATCTTGCATGCTTTTGTTTTCGATCCAACAAAATTAACGAAACCAATTAAGTTCAGTAATGTCCTTTTTATTAATAAACTGTCAATTAAATAGGGATTAACAAAACTCCCTGAATCTTCTATTGAATCCAATAATTTGTCCTATAAGTGGGTGAGTTGTTCTTGTCCTTCCTTAGTCACCACCGTATCCTCTTCTTCTTTCATTTCTTGAACATAGACTTTCATATCTTCTCCATCCTCTATGTCTTGTATATTATGTTCTTTGTTTTCTTCTTCTTTAGCTTCTAAAATAGATACTTCCTTATAAGGTTCAAACTTGATCTTTGTTGTCTTTTATTCTTCTTCCTTTCGCTCCTTTGAAGATTCAACTTCATCAATTCTCATGAATGAGCTACCCTCCTACAAATTCTTTAATACCTTATTCATATTGAATTTCACTTGTTCATCTTTAATCCGAAGGGTGAGGTTGTCTTCATAGACATCTACCACATCTTTTCTGGTGTTAAAAAATGGTATGCCAAGAATAAGTGGGCAGTTCCAATCTTCTTCAAATTCTAACACAACGAAATCCACAGGAATGATAAACTTATCTACTTTTATAGGCACATTCTCCACCACTCCCAATAGATTCTTTATCGATTGATCTGCCAACTGCATGAGCATAGAAGTTGGCTTCACATTGCCTAGTCCTAGTTTTATAAAAATTGACAAAGGCGTAAGGTTTATACTTGTGCCCAAGTCACATAAACATTTAGAAATCCTTACATTACCAACTACACAGGGTATTCTAAAACCCTATGGATATGTTAACTGGAAGGGCAAGTGGTTAGTAATTAAGATACTACAACTTTTCTTCATGGCAACCATATGATTATCATCCTAGGTTTGCTTGCTTGATAATATATCTTTGAGGAACCTTATATATATGGGTGTCCTTTTCAAGGCTTCCATGAAGGGCAAAGTAATTTGAAATTTCTTCAGCTTTTCTTCAAATTTTGCAAATTGTGTATCCAATTCACACTTCTAAAGTCTTTTTGGAAATGGTATTTTTGGTGGGTAAGGGGAAGGACTAGTATTCATTGTTTTCTTCATCGTTTTTCTTATTCTCTTGGTATTCTACAAGGTGGGTTTCAACTTGTATTTCTGCTAGTTCTTCTAGTTCTTTCCCACTCCTAAGTATGATAGCCTTACATTGCTCTCTTATATGTACTTTCATGTTATGCAAAAAGTTTTTCACACTTCTCTTAAAATATTGATTAGAAAGATGGCTCATTTGAACCTTTAAGTTGTGAATAGAAGAGATATGATTTTCCATTTCTTGCTCAAACTTCTCTTCCAGTCTCTTCTGGGCCTCTTCCATGTTCATAAGTTTATCTATGATCTTGTCCAATTTAGAATCCCATAAACTAAACTAATCTTGCTAAAATCCTAATAGGTCTTGATGTCCTATGTGAGTCCTTACATTGTTAGACCAACAGAAATCTGGGTGGTTTTGCCACTCCGAATTGTATGTGTTCAAATAACGATGATGACTTCCCTAACCAAATTATGTCTTATTGAATTTTGCAATCCATCATTGTTATTTCTATCTCTTCTTGATATTTAACTTTTTGGATTCCTCATAGTTGCCTTGGGATGTCCAAATTGATGTGTCTTCTACCTTGCACCCAAACATCCTTCTTTCTCTTTCTTTTTAAATTTCTTATGATTGGGTACTACCATTACAAGAAAAGGAAATAATTCCTTAAACAAGGCAATTTAAAAAGTCATACTAACTTCCCGGAAATGACACCAAAAACTTGATCGAGTGGCAAGTTTTACAATTTATTATCCTTCAATATACCACAAGTGCATGGGTCATGAGTGTACTATATGAGGTGTCGATCCCTTAAGGAGTTGGTGAATTAATATAATTCTAAGTTTTCTAAGGCCTAAAGGATAATTAAAATGAAAAGAAAAACTAAACAAAAAAGCAAATAAATATGGATTGATTGAAAATGAAATTGTAAACTTAACAAAAACAAATCAAAATTGAGCATCACCAATGAACAATCAAAAATCGCAAAAGGAAGATTAGTCAATTATGAGAAGGGGGCTTTATCCTATCATTAAATGCTGACATGATTACTTTTAAGTTAATTCAGTATCAGTCCCAGATTTTCGAATGGTGGATTACTCTCTCTCGAGTTACCCTAAATCATAAACCCTAATTAAATTATGGAATTAGAAATCTCTCAATTAAAAAAAAGCCTACACATTCAATTAGATCTTAAGCCCTCTAATACACTATCGGGTCCTCACACGAGATTTCTCTTCGTATAAATTACTGATTGATTATTTATGTGATCTATTATATTGTTTAACTCTCATTACCTAGTCTAATCGTTTAGCTATCAATTCACTCTCTCAATTTGTTACCGAAGCATGCAAATAACAATACCCAAAGTATTAACATCAAAAGAAATCACATTAACATTGATTTAAGAATAAATCCTTAAAGGAGTTTAGAACATCATCATCAAATCCAAATCCATCACTATTAAAACCATCTTATACATTCAAAAGAAACAATAATAAAAATGAAATTAAAATGTCACTTAGAAGGGGTCGGGATGGACTGGAAAGACAATAACAACAATAACCTTTCTTCTTCCCTCTTCCTCTCTCCTCTTTTCTCATCTTCTTCTCCTCCCTTAGGTCTTTCTCAATGTAGCAAAAAATGGAGGCTCCCTTCTAGGGTTTCTTCTCGTCTCTTTAATAGTCTTTTCTATTTAGGATAAAAAAGAGGTTTTACCCGAGCCCAAAAGTTTCAAATATGCCTCGAAAAGTTGAGTTTAGAAGCCAGTCCACATTTGCTGTGCCACAATCGTGGCAAGCTAAAGGTCTCTATCATGATCGTGACCCTGGGTCCTCTACTGATCTTCCTCCAAATCTTCTCCACTTTTTGATATATGATCTCAAACAATAACATACACATCAAGGCACCTCAAAAATACAAAATTAAAGCTCAATAGTATGCTCTAACCCACATAATACTTAAAACATAAATATCTAACCAACTAACACAATTTTAAACCTAAACATGTATGAATCAATTAACTAACAACTAAAAACATGCTAAAATACTTATTAAAACATCATGCAACCTACAACTATCAAGTTTGAAATAATTTATCTTGTAACTTGCCCAAGAAAACCTCCTTAGTATTTTGTTAATAGATTTGACAGTGCCACAAGAGAATGGCGAATGAGAGGCCCAATAAACCCTAACTGAGCTAAGAATGGATTATATTGGTTACTATACTAGCTAGTAATAAAGCCCTAAAACTCCAATCATTTACTTTAGAAAGAATCTTCTCAATTAAAGGCTTTAAGTCTAAATGTCTTAGTCTGGTATAGGAAATTGGAATACTAAGATTCTTCATTACTAGCTCAAACACACTGATACCTATAACAACTTCTAACCATGCCTTCTGATTTATAGAAATGGTGGACAAGAAAATTATAGTTTTCTCCCAATTAATGTACACATTAAAAGTTTGTTAAAGATTTTAAGGGCTAAGATTAGTAGGTTACTAAATTGTTATCAACCTTCAAAAAAAGAAAGAGGTTATCATTAAGGTTTAAAATTAAGTTACCCAAACTTTTGCATTTAACATAATACTTGAATAAGGGATTCCTTTCCACTATTTTATTAAGTACCTTATTGAAGACTCCATAAGCAAGGAGAATAGGTAGGAGATATGGGATCCCCCTGCCTAATCCCTCTTGCTCCTTTGATTAATTTAGACGGCTCTTCTTTCATAGGAACATTGAATGATACTATGGAAATGTATTGCTCTATCCATTTAATAAAAATTATAGGGAATCCATAATTATGAAGTGTGTTAATAATGAAAATCTAGTCAATTATGCCATAGGCTTTTTGAAAGTCAATCTTCAAAGCATAATTCTCTTCTCCTATTATACAACTTAAATAGCCATTGAACTATAGGGATTTTATAATTTGTCTCCTAAGTATGTAGGCACCTTATGTAGATCTAATAAGCTTTTGTAGGACTATTTTTAGCATTTTAGCAATTAATTTTAATATTGCTTTGTAAAATGTATTGTAACATGCTATTGGATGATAGTCCTTTGTTTTTTTCATCCCTTTGCCCTTAGGAACAAGATAAATGAAAGTGCAATTAATTTCCTTGAGTAATTATGCTTTGTTGAAAAATTCTAAGGAACAAGACAAATAAAAGTGTATTGAATTTAAGGCATTTGTCACTTTTTATGTAGAAATTGGCCTAGAAAGCAGTTAAGAATCTATAAAAAGAGATATAATTCTAAACAATTTCTTCAATAAGCCTTATTAAAGACCTAGTTCATGAAGGAGTAACCAAATATTAAGAGAATCAATTGGCAAGTTAATTAATGATTTGACTTTGAGAAGTTAGGATTGTTCTATAACTTGAAATAGTTATAATTCTATTCAACAATATATAAAAATCACATATTTATGAAAAAAAGAGGAATTCTTATCACCCTTTTTAAGCCAAGTGATTCTTGATAATTGTCTTATAAAAGCATAATCATAATCCTCTTTAAGCCACAGAACTCTTCATATTTATCTAGAGTTAACTTTGATGTTTGTAAAAGATGATGATGGTTGCCTAAGTTTAGTTTGTGAAAAAACATTAAACTCCTCCTTTACCCTAGCTCATGAAGATATATTGTTTGATGCCTGCCATATCAATATTTAGACCTTTCTCTACATCTTCATTGAAACCTACAAGATAAGTTAAGAAATCATTAAATAAAAGGATGTCTCCTTAGATCCTTGGATTTGTTTACTTACACTACAATGGGTGGGGTGATTTAACATTTAAAATTAAGAAAAGAGCTCTAGAGCGAGGTATGGCTTGAAACAAATCAAGTTATATTTTTATCTTTGGTAATGTTATTAAATAAATATATGAAAATTCAAGTTTAATATAAGAGTAAATTGATCAAAAGAGCTAGTTGAATTAATTGAGCAATCAAAGAATGAACAAAATGTAACATATATATAATTTAAGTAAAGAACTAAGAATAAGAAGGAATAAAGCTCATCAAGATATGAGCAAGTAATTATAATTCTTCTTATAATCTCATCTTGGTAATTTATTTGAATTAGAGACTCAACCATTCTATGATAATTTGAACTTAGGGTATATTATTAAGTATTTTTCGTAATTAAAATAAAATTTGGGAAGGTTTTAAGGAAAAATAATTTGATGCGCTAATTTTGAAATTACTTTTAAACAAGTTTTTATTAAAAGGGTGCTTTTGTTCTTAGAAAGAAATTGACAAGTTTTAAAACTTATTTTAGGTAGCTTGGTCAACCAATATGGGGATGCTAGGGTTATAGATAGACGGGTTGACAATGTTTAAATATATTGGCCGACTAATATAACATAATAGTCAAACAATGTGCCATAATGATCGACTAATGCTACAATTTTATTTTAAAAACTATTTTGAATTTTTTGAGTATAAATAAAATATATATAAGTTTGTGGGAGTTATTTTGGAATTACTAGAGGGTTCAAAAGATCTTTGAGAGAGTATAGAATGCATATTGCATGACGTAACATATATTTAGCCTTTATTCGTTAGTATGAACAAGAGAGGATGTTTTAAGTTATGTGGTTATAGAACTATTACACATGATGAAGTTCCTTGAGGTATACATTATGACGGTTCCTCTTGTCCTTGAGTAAGATTTGTAACGGGCTACTATTAATCTATATAAAAAAAGAATCTATTTCAAGGGTTGTTCTTTACCTATTGAATGAAGAATATAATTAACTTCTAAATGAATTTTAAGGAATGCCATTATTTGGTTGAACTATTATAAATCGATTTTATCTCTCTTTCTCTACTCTTTTTAATTATTATTTGATTTTTTTAATTATCATATATGAATTTGTGATAATCATTGATTACAATAGATAATTCTTTTACTAATTTTTAAATGGAGAAGAAATACATCGACACAATCACCCCCTTCATATGTGCCATTTGGGAGCCCAAACTCATATTCTTAAAATTTTGCTTAAAATTTTCATATTGGTTTTAAAGTTGAATGAAATCAAGTATAAAAGATTAAATTAAGTTTATTAATGCTTCACTATGAGCTATATCACATGGTAAAAAGTCAGTCAATTTCTAATTTACATGCTCACTTAATTCATATCATTAATGCTCCCAAAGGTCTTCATAAGACTTATACCAATTTTAAATTAGTGAGACAATTAATTAGGTGATTGCTAAAGGTTTGCAAAGTAAAGGTGAAATCTATATATGAAGCTAGAAAACTATAGAAGAAGCAAAGGTGAAAACTATATAAGAAGAGTTAGTAGGATGATATAAAGCTTATCATAAAAAAACGATGTTCTTAAATGAGAAGGGGGATAAATAATTGAAGAAGATGAAGGAAGTACTTAAGACCACATGAGATGATAATATTAGTTTGGAAATTGAGAAATTCAAAATATAGTGACAAGAGTGTGATTTATGGATAATAATGATTAGGTAACCTTTTCTTTAAATTATTATGATGATAATTATGATTTTGATATTAATATGAATTCTTAGCAATTCTAAGAGTGTGGTTATTACCAATGATAATAAGTGGTGGAACTGTTGTTTATATCCTAAAATAATTCCTAAATTCATGTAATCAACAAATATAATTTATGGAAGTAGGAGTCTATCCCACGAGGAATTCTAGCTCATCATTTGCTACAAAAGAAAATAATTAAAATAAGGGATTATCAAATTTTGTAATAAGGAAAATAAAGAAAATAATAAAATGACAGTTCTTAATAAAACAGACTTTAGTTTACGATTGATTTACCCCCTAGAACTACAATTTATCATTGGTATAAAAATAATTATTTCATCAATCGCATATTTAATGTGATACTAAATATCCATCTTTTATTAGGATTAGTTAATCGAAAACACATTATTGAAATAATAATTATTGCTTAGTAACCTTATATATGATTCAAATTTTAATAAATAATAGCTTTAAGAAAAGAAAGACCATCAAAGCAAGATAACAGAAACTTTGCAGTTACATTTAATCAAGTTGAACACTTTTTCTAAAAATAATAATTTCTGAAGCAATAAATTAAAACACCTCATTGCTACAAATGATTAAAAGAATTGAACTTTTATGTATTCAATCCTTAATCTAGCAAATAACCAATTTAATCAATAAGCTAATTGCTTATACTTGAAATTAATAAAAATAATCATAAAATAGAAACATAGAAAAGCAATTTAATACATGATTAAATGAAATACTCCACAATTGCCTCTCAATCTTAAATTTTCAAAAAAGGCTTCCACATCCTTTAACCAAGAATAAAAGTCTAAGCCAACAATTTCCATTCCTATGACAAGCATATAAAGAAAGACTACTCTAATTTCTACTAAAGAAAGGATGAAAAGGAGTATTTTGAGAAGTTAGAAAATGTAGCTGGAGGAAAAGAAACATTGCTCCTTCATAACTTGGCTTTATTTATAGTTGCCTAACCTCATGCTCTAGTTGTGATTCTTTGGATCCTTCAAGTCATAAATGTACTGATTTCTACCAAGATCTGGCCATGATATGGTTTAAACCACTTTTCTCACATTGTTAATTTGTAGATTTAAGGTGTATATATTGCAATTTCTACTAAATGTGCTCACATCTAAGATCATACTATATTATTTTTCTAAATTTTAATTTGATTCTAATACTATGATCTGAATATGATAAATAAAATGTTTTGTTAGCCTAAATTTCCTTGTTTCACCCTTGATTATTCTTGAGATTTTCCTCCATTTAAAATTTTAATTTGGAATAATACACTTTCATTTTTCCAGTTAAATAGCATCTTTAACCTTTATCCCACAAAAATAAACTGAGTTTGAACATATTAAGATAAGATTATGGAAGATTTTGAAGGCTAAAAATCAGGCAAAATTATGACATATCAAAATTCCCTACACCTAATCCTTGCTTTTCCCTAAGTAAATGAAAAACTAACAAAACTAGATAGCCAAATAGTTTTTCCCAAACTACTTCTCTTGAGATTAAACTATCCACACTCATTAATACTTAGATCGAAAAAGAGTTAAACATCAACACACACTAAAGTTGATTTTCACCAAGAAATGAATAGAGATTATTAAAGATTGACTTTCACTAAAAAACGAATAGAGATAATTAAAGATAATCAATAAAAAAATACATATAGCCTTGGTAAAATTCCTTATGGTGTTCCCTCTTTTACACAAATGTTTAGGCTTAAGTGTTCACTCTTTAACTTTTTTCATAACAAATACACTATTATAAACTTACATATTCACTAAATATCTCTTATCATGAACAAATGAAGGTATGAATCAAAATAAATTTTATTAAATGGTTGTAATGGGGCTTGGGTTAAGTGTTAGAAAGGTGGAATTATAGGTTAAAATCACACATATTTAATAAGACTTTTAAACAAAGTGTAGGGATAAGAATGTGAATATAACCAAGTATTCGTTTGTCAATATACTATGGCTACAATTGTTCTCTTTTTAGTTTTTATTTTTTAAATAAATAAATCATCAATACATAAATGGTTATTCGTCATACAAAATTAATACAAAATAAATATCTTGGAAAATAAAATTTAAAGCACAATTGCACTCATTCTCCAAATAACTTAAAAATACCTTAATAAGATTTGTAATTAAGTGATAGGATATATGACATGTGATTTGGGTTTAAAACACAAATGAAAAGATTTTAAAAATGGCTTGGAGGGTTTGAACTAGGGACAATTACAAATGATGGCTTTTTAAGTTAAGTGGTTAAAATAAGGAAGGCCTTTATTATATTCAAGCTTACACGCAACATAACAATTTAATTATATTCAGTGCACGTTCTAGAGGTATCCAAATGATAGAGACTCACAAACTAAAGAAATGGATAGACATAAGATGCTTTTATCCTTAAAGGCTTAAATACTCATAGGTTTTAAATAAATTCACTTAATCCTCATGCAATACTTCATCATTCAATTGTTTTCTCTTTGTCTAATTGCATACCTAGAAATTTCAACTTGTCAATGTTTTAACCTTCATCTTAATTAGTTTAAGTCTCAATTTGTACATATAGTCAAATTCATTCAAAATGGTTTAGTGAAAATTTGTATGATGAGTGGCTAAAAAGGCGTGGCTTGTACGATTGGAGACTAGATGGCCCATAGCGCATTAAGAATTTAGGAATTTTAGGGCTTTTTGTATCAAGATACGATCATATCCAAGATTGTGTCTATCAAATTTATATGAAGAATCATAACTTCACATAATTGCAAACACTTACACATTCTATGGTACATAGTCTTATATGATTTTCATATTGGTGTGTCCTTCATGTCCATTTTAATTGTGTAAACATACTATTGTAAACTATTACATGCTTTAAAGGACATGGATATGTTTGACATCACACAGGCATGCCAAACATTCACATGTTTGTTTATAGGTGAAATAGCAACCTTCAATTTTCCACACATATATAGACAATTACACGCTCCACTGTACACGACTATGTCCAACGCTTACATTATTATGTAGAATTCTACACGAGCATGTTTTTCAAGAACCTTAAACCCTCGTTTTCTTCCTTAATTCTGCCTAATTTTTGTTTCGTTTTATTCATAAAGGAAATTAAGACCTAAAATAGAAAATCTAAATATGAATTAGATTTAAAAGGAAATTAAAATAAACTTACGCTTCTAGAAGATGTTTGTATAGATCCTCACCTACAATACCACAAAAAGTTAGTAATAAATAAATTAATTTTTAATTCAAAAGTAGCATTTGCATCAAAATTCGGAAAAGTTATGCAGCAAGTTTGTTGGTTTATATATGGTTTATCTAGTTTTCATAGCATTTGATTGTTTTCTATAGTTTTTATTGTTACACTAGTTATAACACTATGTTGTTTCTGGATCTTTGTTTTCCTTATGTTTTTTTGTAGTCTTTTTAGTTTTCATACATATTGAAAATTAGTTTCTTTTAAGGATCTTATAACAAGCATATAAATTTAAAATTCCTCGACAATGACACCAAAATTTGGTAAAATTGTCATTTGTGCCCTAAATTGATTTCTAAATTCCTCCAATCAACAAATGTAATATAAGAAAGTAGGAGTCGACCCCACTAAGAATTTTTGCTCACCATTCATTACAAAAGAAAATAATTAATAAAAGGGGTTCAAAAATTTTGTAATAAGGAAAGTAAAGGAAATAATCAGACCAAAGTTAGATGATGAAATCTGGAAGGATATATGGTGGAACAACTTAGGGATATAGTAATATATGGAAAAGAATGGAAATTGGAAGGAGATGCTAACCAAATGTGGGAAAGAGTAGCAACTCTTTAAAGAATACAACTAAAAAGATCTTAGGTGTTTCCAAAGGGACTAGGGGTAATAAGACGGAGTCTTAGTGGTTGAATAAAGCTGTACAATAAAAGATTAAGATCAAGAAAGGTGCCTATAAAGCTCTATTGGAGAACACCATAGAGGTCAAGAGAACAGCTAATAGAGAAAGTTACAAACTGGAAAAGAAAGAAGCAGAGGAGATAATCTAAAAAGCTAAATTCAGATCTTAGGAGAAATTATACCAACTATTAGAAACTAATGATTGAGAAAAGGATATTATTAAATTGGAAAAAGCTAAGGAACAAAAAGAGAGAGACTTAAGATCAAGTTTGTTGCATAAAAGATGAAGTAAGGCACATGCTTGTAGCTGAAAATAACATCAAGTGATGATGGCAGAGGTACTGTTATAGCATTTTTTAATGAAGGCATAAAAGGAAAACATCTCCTTAGGGGATCTTAACATGTCCGAGAGGTATCATAACTTTACTTATTGCTGAAAAATTACTAAGGAAGAAATTAAAAGAGCCTTAAGGGAGATGAAGAAAGGAAGGGTAGTAAGGCTTGGTGAGGTACCCATAGAGGTGTGGAAGAGCTTTGTTGAAGAGGGTCTTACTTGGTTATCCATACTTTTTAATATGATCCTTAAGTCTGCCAAAAAGTCAAATGAGCAAAGACATAGTATGCTAGTTCCTCTATACAAGAACAAAGGGGACATGAAAAGCTGTAACAACTATAGAGGCATCAAACTACTTAGTTGCACCATGAACTTATGGGAGAAGGTGATTGAGAAGAGAGTGAGGAAGGATGCCCTTATCTCGAAGAACCAATTTGGCTTCGTGCTAGGAAGGTCCACAACAGAAGTGTTACATCTCCTTAGAAGATTAATGGACTATTACAGAGCAAGACAATGTCACGACCCGGTACCACATCGAGCCCATGACAACTGCTGCATACCTGAGTTAAGGACACTCCCGGTATCCTTAATCCGTTTATGCAAGGCTAACTGAATATCTCTCCCTTTTCTTTGAAAAATTTGGGTAGTCCAATGGCTGTACTTTAAAAATCCCAAAACTCAATCAAACACTTGCAAACAATTTTAAACACTTCTATATTCACATCAAAAAATTTACCAAAACTTTAGGACTTTGAGGTCCACTCAAAGCAATCTCAGCAATAGTATCAAAAGTTCATACATAAAGTCTTTTACAGCAACAAACAGTTAAGACTTAAATTTATATAATCATAAAGCATATCAACGTAACCAATCTAATAAAAATAGTAAAACAGTTCATGAGCCACCATATAACTAAAACACCAAACAAAAACTACCCACATGCAGTAATACCCCAAAAATGTCAAAAGACCGCATGATTCACTTAGAGCTTCAAGCTTACTAAATTGAACTGAATGGTTGGAAGATGGAGGGGGTGAGTACACTATGTACTCAGTGAGCAGGAAAAACATATATCGCAAATAGAACTCGATACACACCAAGACGGTATAAATAACCTATGAGGTGAACATACATCACATAGAAACATATAAGCCTAGCCTATGGCTCAATGTATACTGGTTAAAAACCATATAGGCCTAGCCTATTAATCACCTATCAGGTGAACATAGGTTCCAGTTCTAGTTCACATTAGCAGAAAGATATCACATGTATAAATCAAATCTCGTCATAAAACAAATATCAGAATAAGCCAAAATAATCATGTCTGTCGCCACCAGTCAGCCAAACTAGTGTGCACACCCACCGATTCCTAGTGTTGGCTTGATTTTCATCCGCGGTGAGTTCGGATTACAGTCGATAAGAGCGTCATGACCCTAGGTGATGACCTCATTGGTGTCCAGACCCTAGGTGTAGAATCATTCATAAGTCTCATAGAAAGGTGTCGATATGGGAACTTAACTTTCATGTACCAGCGTCAAGGGTATGGGGGTTGCTTAATCTATTGTGCCCATCTCACGATTGGCCAATCGTTACCAACCAATCACAAAAATCATATATAAAAATTAAGTAAAAAAATCAAATAAGGCACCATGCCTTTATTTATCAGTTCAACTGATAAAATGAAACCGTGTCATGGCTCTGAGCTAAAAGAGAACAAATACACACATCATACATGACTTGATTATGCATATATAAATTTGAAAACATTATTTCATCCAATAAAAGTTATCTTTTGCACTCCAAGTGCAAAGTTGTTCAAAGATGTAGTTTCATAAATTAAAACATTTTCCTTTACACTTCAAGTACAAGTTTCTTGAAAACAATATCATTTCTCAAAATACGTAATAAAAACATCAGTTTGAAAACAATGTCGTTTCTTAAATACATAAGCATATTAGCACCCATTTGAGATTCAATTCTACTATACATTACTTAACTTGAAAATTCACATACAAGTCATCATGCATATCTTAGGATGTTCTAATCCCATTTGAAAGATATTGTTTCCCCAGTACACTCCCTTAGCTTTAACAATCCTCATTAAGAGCTCCTCGGTTCATAGCTCCCGAGCCTTTATACATAAAAAGAACATACAATGTATTTACTATTCAAACATATATGTCATATTTAAACATCATCACATAAGTGTATAAAACATAATATCACTCTTCTTAAGCTATAGGATTCAACCATTAAGCTTTTCACATGGTTCCATACTATTCACATTAGCTTTTCTTTTGCATTTTCTAAGGCATTTAATGCCTTTAATCTTATAGTTACTCATTTTAAAACATAATTAATCATAATTTTATCCAAGAACATTAGGCCATTATTCATCAATCTAAGAAACAATTCAAGTTTACTCTAAGTAAACACGAAAGCCGCTTTCAATGTATATCATTACGAATCCTTAAATCCTAAGCCAAGTTCACTTAAGACATTTTATCAAACACCTAATGTGTATGACTTTCAAGTCATATTTTCAAGGATTTATCATGTTAATTCATGCTCCTATCTTGTTATATAAAAAATAATTCCAATCAACAACACATTTCACCACTCCATTCAATCCAATTCCCTTTAAGTGAATTGTTGTCAAATTT